>PISW01002886.1:0-189318 GCA_004023785.1 Mungos mungo
CTCCCCCCTCCTCTGCCCTCCCCCTCCCCCGCCCTCCCCCTGGAGCACCTCTGGCCGGCCCTCCTGAGCCCGTCTCTGGGGTTTTGCAGGAGGTGAACCACACTCTCCAGCTGCTCTGTGACCTCCCCTGGTCCCACATTGGGAAGCTGGTATTTCTGGTGCGTGTCTGATGAGGGGTCAAGGTGGGAGGGGCTCACTGTCCATGGGGAGCGGACACAGCCTGAGACCCTGCACCTGGGGGCGCCGGGGCCTGGCCCTGCCGCAGGGCTACATGGCCCTGCCTCTGGGCAGCGCTTTGCTGCTGGTGGCCTGGCGGTCTGCTGTGGACAAAACGAGGGAAATGAGCGGGTCATGGAAATACTATGGCCTCTAGATGGCGCTGCCCCCTAGCCCTGGCCCCACAAGGCCTCCCTGGGCCCCGCCTGGCACTCGGGGGCTGAAGCACAGGACAGGGAGGGCCCCGGACGCACAGGCTTGCCGCGGACCTTTCCTCTGGACGGCGCAGCCAAGGCCTGGCGTCCTGTCCTGGGATTGCTGCCCCGTGCGCCGCCGTCAGGGGGCTGAGGGGTGTCTAGCCATCCATGCCGTCCGGGGCTGCCCTCTCCACCTGAGAGCTGAGGGCTGTGCGCCTCTGGCCACCTACCTGCACGCGGGAATGGGACTGCACAACAGGAACACGGGGGGCTTCCAGGCCTGGGGGTGCGGCCGTGTTTAAAAACTCGCTGTCACGCGGTTTTCTTGTATGATTACATCTTGCCTCTTCCTTGTTCAGGGGAAAAGGTTTGAGATCCAGCCGGACGGGCTGCCGTCGGCGCGGAGGCAGGTGTATTACACGGGCTGCGCCTGGCGCTCCGGCCACCTGCTGCGGCTGCTCAGCGCCAGCCACCAGCTGCGGCTCAGCCTGCAGCCCGCCCTGCAGAGGCTGCAGTGGCTGGAGAGCATGGAAGGTGCGCCCCGACCGTGGCCCCGGGCGTGGGAGGGCTGCCCGCGCTGCTGCCGCCCGCCCTGGCCTCGGCCGAGGCACCGGGAGGGCTGCCCGGCCTGATGCTGGGCGCCTCTCATTTTCCCCACCGTGGGGGGGGGGGTGGCCTCTTGGCTCCTGTGTCCTCTGGAAGGGGGAGGAGGCCGGTTCTGAGGACGGGGCCTGGGGACAGTTTGAATTCTAAAAAGGAATTGTCTAGATGTGGCACAGGTGGCAGGACGGCTGAGGGACTGGGGGCTCCTGGGCTCTCTGGCCGTGCACGTACGAGTGTGCACATGTGCCCATCTGCGTGCGAGCGTGCCCGCTCATGTGCAGGGGCTGCCTGGGGTCCCTGACAGCCAGGACGACAGGACAGCCCTGGGGGGGCCGTTGGGACCTTACTGGCTGTGGGTGACAAGTGCCGTGGGTATACGGGGCCCTGATCCTGGGCCGCACTTTCCTCTCCTCACACCGCACCCCCCGGGCCGCAGCGCCAGCCGGGGGTGTGGGCAGCACCCACCGCTGACACCCTGCGGCTCCAGGCACGTCCCTGCTGTGCCTCCCCTCCCCACACAGAGAGGAAGCGCTATCGGGAGACCTACATCAGCGACACGCTGGACCCGGACCCGGGTGGCAGGGGCTCCCGAGGCTCCCCCCACAGCGGGGGCGGTGGCCGGCAGCTCCCCCGGCACCTGCCCCTCAGCTCGGCTGACAGCAGCGGCCCCTGTGTCATCGAGGCGGATGCTGAGCCTGCAGAGCCCAGGGAGGTGTCAGTGGATGAGCCCTGGGGCGTGGACGCCGCGTGCAGCCCCAGCAGCACGGATGGTGGCCACAGAGGCAGGCACCAGGGGGACGCTCAGGACCCGGGGGACGGTGAGTGTGTGTCCGGCCAGTGTCCAGCTGGGCCAGTGTTGTGGGACCAGCGTGACGAGTGCTGACCCCACAGCGGGGCCGGGTGCACGGGTCTATGACTCCTGTGGGGCCCCCCAACTCCCCAGTGGGGCCTGACCCCCCAGCACCATGAGGCGGCCTTAGGGCCTGGGCTCAGAGATGCAGAATGGGGGCCTCCCTGTGGGTGTGCTGCGGAGGGTCCACAGCCTTCTTTGCAGCTGGTCACAGGGGCCCCCAGAACTTCCGGGAAGCCCGACCTGACCAGTGCCCCTCGTCCATCATCCGTCCATCAGAGGGTGTTTCAGCCACGTTCTTCTCTAGCTGCAATCAGGAGACCCAGGACCCTGGGTCTGTGTGCTGGATTCAGCCCCCGGGGGTGCCTCGGTGGCATCCGGGGGTGTGGAGCCCTGTGGCACCTGCATGTCACCCCGGGAAGATCCCATCGGCTCCACTGTCCCCTGACCGTCCGCAGCGCCCTTAGCAGTGGATGTGATGGGCAACTGTGGGGCTAGCTGTAGGCCCCAGCCTCCCACGGCCACCCAGGGTCCCCTAGGGTCACCCACGGCCACCCAGGGTCCCCTAGAGTCCACCCAAACAACCTCTTCACCTCGCTGTACGTCAAGGCCCCTGAACGATGGGGTGCACGGAGGCCCCCAGGGGAGGAGTCAGAGTTAGGCCCCCCCAGGGGAGGAGTCAGGGTCAGGCTGCCAGGGGAGGAGTCAGTTGGGCCACGGTGGGTGCGGGAGCTAGTCCCTGGCCCTGCTCACACTTCCCGCCCCGCCCACAGCCCCTTGCAAGGAGCCCCCGGCGGCTGCGCAGGTCCCGCTGGGCAGGACTCGGGGCGGCAGTGCGGAGGCCCTGTACCAGGTACCTTCCCGGGCGGGCCGGGCGCTCCAGGCCGGGCTCCTGCACCTGTTTTCATGGCCCCTGGGTAGAGAGCCCTGGACCTGCAGTCAGGCAGTGGGGGTGGGGTGGGGCTGGCTCCCCGGGGACCCCGCCTCCCTGGCTGGGTGCTCTCTGGATGGCCTAGTTCCCCTCCCTGGGTGGTGAGGGCTTGGGCTGCTCCAGGCCCCCCGGGGGCCAGAAGAGGGGCAGCGGCCAGTGGTTCCGGGGTAGGCCGGGGGCTCCCCTCTGTGCTCAGAGCTGACCTGGGGGTGGTGCCTCGGACAGAGAGACTGTTAGGCTGTGACTGACTCCGCAGACCCAGGGGTGGGGAGAAGCCGCAGTGCCCTGGGCAGGTGGCTGCCTGGGCCCAGAGACGGTGCACAGGGCGAGCCCACGGGAGGTGAAGAGGGGCCGGGTTTCAGGGGCCCCGCGTGGCCCTCCGAGGCTGTGTGCTCTCCCTGCGGGATGCAGCGGGGCGGCCGCCAGCCGGGCCCCGGCCTGGACACGCTTCCTCACACGTGCAATGGGGGAGGCTGCTCTTGACCTCTGAGGATGCTTCCGGATCCTCCTAAATCTGTCAAATAGTCACCAAGTCCGATGGGGTCAAAGGAAGAAGACAGCCCAGAGCTGTGTGCCGCCCCAGCTGAATCCCTTCAGGACGCGTGTGGGCCCTGCGTCAGGGGCTCCAGAGGGGCCCCAACCCACCCCCGTAGGAGTCCCGTCAGGATAGGACAGAAGAGGGAGGGCCCATGCAGAGGAGCCACTGCCCCCCGGAGCTGGTGGAAGAGGACAGAGGGGCCGCGGCCGGAGCCCCACGCCTGCCCAAGGGGCTCATACCCACGGTGGGCACAGGGCGATGGGAGCCCCCCCGCCCCGTGCTGACAGTGGGCCAGCAGGGGGCAGTGAGCACCGGGCGGGCAGGACAGGTTGGAGAGTGGCCAGGGGTGAGGAGGCAGGGCGGGAAGCAGAATGCACTCACCCGCACCGCCCCTGCAGGTCCCAGAGGCAGACCCGCATTGCCACGGCCTGGGCCAAGCACCGCCGGGACCCTGCGGGGTGAGGTCCTCTGGCTGCCTCTCCCTGGTCCCGGGCAGGGAGGCGCAGCTCCCGCAGGAGTTTGTGGTGTAGACACCAGAGGCGTGGCTCTGCACGTGGGACTCCCATCCACTGGGGACTCCCATCGACACAGCGTGGCTGTCCACACGGGGCTCTGTCTACACGGCATGGCTGCATCCACACAGCACAGCTCGTCCACGTGGCTCTGTCTACACAGCATGGCTCCATCAACACAGCATGGCCTGTCCACATGAGGCTCTGTCTACACAGCATGGCTGCATCCACACAGCACAGCTCGTCCACGTGGCTCTGTCTGCGAGGCACGGCTGCACCCACGTGGCCGGGCTCAGTCCGCAGTCTCTGCCCCCACCCCTTTCCTGCTCCGGGGGCTCCACCAGGGCCCGTGGCCCGCCCCTCCTCCTGGGAGCTCAGCTGCGCAGAGCAGCCTGGGCCTGGAGGCAGCAGGAGGACCCGCTTTTCACACGGCTGCCCAGGCTCCTCTGTCTCGGTCAAGAGGAGGCAGAAATCGAGGCCTGTTGTCCTGTGTGCAGGCGGGTCGGGGCGGCCCTCACCCGTCCACTCTGGGAGGAGGATGTTAGATGGAGGAGGATCCTGCCTGCTCGGGAGACGCTCCCGGCTCCCTCTGCACGGACCCCCAGTGGATGGCCAGACCAGGTGCACGGCCTTCTGGGAGCCTTTGACCCAAGGTCACAGTCATCGTCCCGGCACCGACCCCAGCCTCTCCTAGACCACTCTGCCACCCCTGCTGCTCGTGGTCCCAGAAGCCTCTGTGGGGTGTGGGCCCAGCTGCCACCCCGGAGCAGACCTGGCGGGTGGGCGACCCCTGCTGCCCGCGGTCCCGGAGGCCTCTGTAGGGTGTGGGCCCGGCGCCGCAGCGTCCCATGGACACCTGGTCTCTGTGGGGCTCACAGAGCCAGAGAGGCGGCTGCCCCCCGCCCCCCAAGACCTAGCCGCGTGTCCCGCCTCTTTCCATCAGCGGTCACACGGGACCGATGCCCTGCTGTCCACAGGGGCGGCTGGGGCTCCTGCAGCGCAGGTCCCCCGTTAGGGGTTGGAAGGCCGCAGGTGAGATGGGGCGGAGCGGGGGACGAGATCCATCTCCAGGTCTGGTCTCGCACGTAACGGCTGGCGGAGGTTCACAGATCAGGCCGTGGCGATCCCTGGGCAAGTGGGCTTCCCAGGGGCAGTGACTGCACTTGGGGCTGTGCCATCGGAGCAGTGCGCGGCCGGCGAGCAGGCAGCACGTGACGGACGGCAGCTCGGGGCCGGACCGCGAGGCTCAGGAGCACCGGGCGGCGTCCACGGGCGGGGGATTAACTGGCGCCAGCGGGTGCGCTCTCCGTTCGAAGCCAGGCAGCCCTCCCAGGCCGAGCGCGCTCCCCTCCGTGTCCGGGCTGGCCTCCAGGTGGCCTTCCTGCAGCCAGCTGCCACCTGGTCATTGGTGGAGGACGTGCTCGTCAGCGGGCTGGCGGCCCGTGTCCCCAGCTGGAAGCCAGGGCTGGCGCTGCGTCTCGGCCGCCTTCAGACGGTGGGCCCCTGAGTCCTGTCCAGAGGCCTGAGCAGACGCTTTGGGACAGGTGCGATGTGGGATGGGCGACAGCAGGTGCGGAGCCCGAGGCTCCTAATGAGGATTAGCGGCAGCTCGTCTTCCCTGGGCCCCTTGGCGTCTCGCCTACAGCATCTGCACACCTGTCCCCTTGATGGGATGGACTGGCCTGTGCCTGTCTGGTGGTCCCGAGCACTCAGCGGGTGATTGGAGGCCCACCCCCACGAGGCCACGAGGCCCTGTGCCTGACGTCCCGTTTCCTATCCTCCAGCCCCGAAGGCCACACCGGCACGGCCAGCTCAGGCTTATTTTGGAGACAGAGGGCATTACCCGTTGTGTGTGTGTATGTGCCCGTGGGGGGGGCACATGTATATGTATGTATGTGCAGGTGTGTGTGTCTGCATGTGTATGCGTGTGTGGGTTCCTGTGTGTGTGCACGTGTGCACACTTGTGGATTTGTGTGTGCGCACAGGTGTGGGACCACGTGTTACATGTGTGTGCACTTGTGCATGCAGATGTGGGGGTGTGTGCGCACGCACATGGGACCGTGGGTGTGTGTACGTGCACGCATCCACACACCAAGTTTGACGCCACCTGGGCTGGGCCTCCCGATCCTTTCTGTGAAAGGGGACCATGTGTGCACACACCCACACGTGTAACAAAGCACCTGAATGCATGTGTCCCATTTGCCCTTGGCCCAGCGGGCACCTGTGAGTGAGGTGGCGGGGCGGTATGGCCGCACATGGTGGTTAGCCCACCTGGGGAATGTTCTCGGCTTCTGAGGGCTGTGTCCTCGCACTGCCTGGACCGGGGCATGGAGGAGTCGTGCCCCGGGGAGCTCACATTGACCAGATCTGCTCTTTGAGAAGCAAGGCTGCTCCGGCCACCTTCCCGTGTTGCCATGGGGGATGGGCCAAGAGGGATGGCCAGGGTCACTGCGGTCACCTGGTCTCCCTCATCAGACACACATCAAGGCAGGTGATGGGCCAGCCCTGGGCAGGTGCAGGTGCGGATGAGACGCACATGCACATTCACAGCACCGTGCCGGCTGGGATCGGGGAGACGGGTGTCCCAGGCTGCCGTCTGGCCCCTGTGCAGGAAGTACCCAGACCCGGGGCCACCGAGGGCAGAAGCCTGAGGAGTCCAGCGAGGGGGAAGGGCACCTGGGCCCCCTGGGGTCGCTTCTCTCCCGTGATTCTCCAAAACCTACTAGACCAGTCCCTGTGGTGACAAATGGGGTTGGATCTGCCCTGATCTCAGATTGACAGGGATTGTTTTCCTTCGAAGTAAGGAAACTTCTGGGGACGGGGCTCAGCGCGGCAGACCGATCTGCCGTTGCACAAAGGTGTCAGGGGAGGTGGGCACCAGGGTGGGGCAGAGGTGCGCCGGCGGCACCAGGACCTACGCACATGCGCAGGAAGGTGAGCAGACGCGCGGGCTGATGGGGGGTGGACCGGAGAGGCGGATGGCCCTGAAGGGGGGGGGGGGCGGGCCGCATCTGTCCCCGGCTGCCACCAGAGGGCGCTGGATGCTGTGGTGCTGGGGCTTCTGAGAGGGGCCCGGCCGCGAGGCCACGCCAGAGTGGCTCCCACGTGTGGGGACAAAGGCCTGGGTGCTGGGCGCGGGCATGTCCAGGCCCCTCTCCCGGGTCCAGCCCCGGGTCCGTGGCAGATGGGGCAGTGGGGACCTCTGGCTGACCCTGAGAAACCGCTGGAACCCTGCCCTTCCTCAGGCCCTGCGGGCAGGCTGGGAACATGATGCCGAGTGTCTGTTAACCACCGGGTACGGTCTGGCTGCAGGGGTGAGGGCGGAGCTCAAGTCGAGGCCAAGAGGGGGCCCTGGGAGGGGCCTCCAACCCTCCCCACAGCGGCCTCCCCCCTCCCCGCCCACCGCACAGCGAGGCCAGAGCGGCCGGACAGGAACGTCAGAGACACCGGCTTCTCTTTCTGCGGAGGTTAGGACTTTGTCTTTCAGGCAAAACAGACATTTTCCCGGAAAACGGGTCTTAACTAGTAGGCATGGCTGGTTTGTGAGAAGAGGCAGGTCAGGGCCGGCTTGCGGCTGCTAAGTGGGCCGACTCCGCCACGGGCCGAGACCCGGGGTGTCCACTCAGCAAGCGGGGTGGTGGCCCCCAGGGGTGTGCTGGGCCAGCTATCATGTCTTCCTGCCCCGCTGTCAGTGGGACTGGACAGGAAGCCCACCCAGCCTCCCCTGGATCCGAGGAACGGGCAGATGGATCAGCGTAGTGGAGGTCAGGGTCAAGTTGGCCGGGCTAGAGTCACAAGACCCCTGAGAGCTTGTTTGAGGCAGATCCCTGGTCCAACTGCCCCTTCTTGCTGCGACCCTCTCCCCCGCCCCCAGGCCTGGTGGTGCAGTGGAGTGGGGCGGGGGATGGGCAGTGCTGGTGCTGGAGCCCCCCGGCCACTGCCCCGCAGGAGTCCGGGACCTGGCAAAGGCACCCGGTGGCGGTTTTGCTCGGCCTGGCTGCCCACTGCAAGGGGCTTGTCCTGGAGGACTCGCAGCGCATCGACGTCATGGGCCCAGGAGCGCAGGGGGCATGTCTAACCTCCACCTTGGTTTTGTGAACTCTGTGCCCCGTGGGCCCCGGTCACCTAGCCCAAACTGCCTGGGGGACAGACTCCAGGGCGCAGGACGTCCTTTCTGCAGAAAAGCTCCTGGCTCCATGGCCAGCGGCCCCAGAACTGGTCTGTGGGCTTCGGGACCCGGCAGAGGGCAGCTGGGAGGGGCAGGGTGGCCGAGGATGAGGGCATCCGCCCCAGGGGACCTGGGCTTGGAGACGGCCTGGCCAGGGTCCTGGCCACGCTGAGGAGAAGGGCCTCGATTCTTCCACGCAGGAGCAGAGGGACGGCAACGCTGTCAGTGGTCAGCTTCGGGCCCCATCAGCACACAGCTACGTGGTTTTCTAAAATTTGCAAAATGAATGCATTTTTCACCACAAGTGGTTAAGAGCCGGGGAGCCCCGACAAGGGCGGGTTCCCGGGCCCCTGGCGGCAGGGCGGGTCGGAGCCGAGCCTGCGGGCCGCGCTGGGGTCCGGCCAAGGGGAGCTGACTCGCAGGCGGTGGGGCTGTCTGCGGGTCCGCGGGTGACTGTCCCGGGCGGGGACCGCACTGGCCTACGGGAGGCGGGGCCGGCCTGGAGGAAGAACCTTCCAGCTTCCGGGTGAGGAATGGCTCCCGGCGCGGTGAGGACTGGGGCGCGGCCTCGCCCGGAAGGGGGACGGGAGACCGGGCGGTGCTGGGGGGTCTCGGACGGCCCGAGCTCTTCGCCAGCGTCTGTGACGTTCTGACTGGATGCTCTGGACTCGTACCTGCGTCACCGTCAGAAAGTCACGCCGCTTCCCGCAGGGGACCACTCCCGCTCCCCCTCCAAGGGCGCCCCCTTTCCCCCAACCCCCAAGGGCACCCCCCTGCAGTCCGCATTGTGGCCTCGGGCCCCGCCCCCGGCCCCGCCTGCAGCCCCCTGTGCCCGCCCTGCTCGAAGCCCCTCCTCACCCACCCCACCCCGCTGCGCCCCACGTCGCTCCCTCCGTGGCTTCGCTGCAGGCCACGGGTTCAGGCTGCAGCACAAACTGAAACCGTTGAGGAGGATGTGACTTCCCTGACATCACCCCAGAAACAGGGCTGGGGGTGGGGGGCGCCAAGGGAGGGAGCGAAGGTGCCATTGTGAGCAGGTCCCAAGAATGCGGAGATAAGGGGGGGGTAGCCCTGTGCACGTGCACCCAAGCACCCGCTGGTGAGAACTGATGGAGGAAGGGAGCCAGGAAGGCATGGGGGGCAGAGGGGGGCGGGGGACAGGGCAGGCAATTGGCCTGCAGATGGAGGGCGAGTCTGGGAGGCGGAGCCACAAAGGGGGACCGAACCTGGGGCCTGAGCACGTGCTGGGCTGCCTCCCCTGCCCTGGTATCAGACTCGTCCTGGGCCCTGCCCAGGGGCAGGTTTTACTCCGAAGGCCCAGGGATGCCCTGATCATGTCGTTGGGAGGGGCCCCGGGAGAGGGGCAGGCTGGGGCAGGTCTGGTTCGCATCTGGCTTCTGGAATCTTCCTGTTGATTTGCTGGGCTTACTGCAGTGTCCCTGTGGGTGGGCTTCCATCGGGTGGCCGTGAGGGAGGGGCCCAGGCCGCGGGGGCTCCACGCTGGTCAGGGCATGTGGGTGCCTGCTAATGGGGCCAAGGGCTGGCTCCCCCCCACGCTCCCCCTCCTCCGCCCGCGGGCCCCCAGCTCCGGGACACGCCGGGCCCCGCGGGTGACAGACACAGAGGCAGGCTGGGCTGCGTTGCCCACAGGGCCACACGGGGAGCGGCAGCAGGTCGGGGACTCATGAGGCCCTGAGCCCCGGGTCACAATCTGGCACCCACCCAGGGACGCCCGCCCTGGGGCCGGGGCTCCTTCCTCCGCAGATGAAGTGTTTTCTGACTCGGCCAAGCGTGCCAGGCCTTCACCGCTGCAGCTGCAGGTGGGGGGGCGTCCAGGGCGGCGAGTGCGGGGTGCAGGGCTGCGGGGGGGGGGTCCGAGCAGGGGCAGGTCTGCCTGCTTGCGCTCCTCACCAGAGACTGCGTCCTCCGTCCCCATGACTCAGGCTGAGGCCTGAGCGTGTTTTCCTCACATCGGAGCCGTTGGTGCCACGGGTGCGCCAGCTGGGACCTTCGAAACCCGGGCGCCGGGTGGCGGCCAACGCAGACCCAGGTGCGCTTCGGGAGGTCCCCTGCCTGTGGGCGCGTCTCAGAACAGACCGGTCGCCCCTGCCGTGCTGACACCGCAACACGCACACTGCGTCCGCATGCCGCCCGCGGCCGGCCAGGGAGGGGGCTCGTGCTGCACCCACGTGCCAGCGCCCCCGGATTCCACCGCGCGACCCTCGCACCAGGAGCCGCAGCCCCACCGTGGGCCACGCATCTCGGCCTGCTCGGGGCGTCGGCTTGGGGGACGGGCCATTACGAGGAGGAATAAGGTGCTGTGCGCCCGGCACCTGCGGACGAGGGAAGGGGCTCTAGGGGCTGAGGAATCTGTCCCGGACACACGGCTGCCACCAGAGCCCCCAGCTGTGGTTCCAGAACCTGCGCTCCAACCCCCAGGCCGTGCCTGCTCTGCGCACCCTCCCCCGGCCTGCGCGCATGGCTTCTTGCGCTCCTCCCCGAGCGAGCGCGCCCCCGAGTCCCCCAGCCCCGAGGGGAGGCTCCCACAGGCTGCTTCTCCCTGGGCATCGATGCCGCCTTGATGAGGGTCAGCGTTTATTGCCGTTTCTTGGAAAACAACAGGCTTAGGGAGTCTGAAGTAAATGAACTTGTTTGAGGGCACGTGCACCGTCCCGTAAGTACCAGGAAACTCGTTTTAAGGCAGGAAAGCCCGTCACCTCGTGCGGCCCGGCCTCCGCCTCTGCTTCACCGGGGTCTCCGGAGGGCGGGACGGCCCCCTCGGGCTGGGCTGCGCTGGACTTGGCTCGCCCGGACCCCAAAGCCCAGGCAGCGCAGCGTCTCCGCCACGTGCTTCAGGCAGGGGGACACGCACAGGATCACCAGCAGCTTCGCGTCACCACCTTCACGACAGGAGGGAGCAGCCGGTGGGAAGGAGCCCCAGGAAACAGCGGCGTCTCTACAGGACCGTGGAGCCGCGTGCAGGCAGGGCGCCGCCGCAGGGACAGGCCTGGCCCTCAGCGGTGGGGCTGGGTCACTCCTGCTGGGGATGCCGGCCACGGGGTCCCACCTTGCAGGGCGGGGAGCCCTCCCCAAGCCCCCAGCACCCAGGGGGTCCCAACCCGCGGAAGCCAGCTCCGCCTCGAGTTTCCGATGGCAGGGAAGGCTGAGCGGCACTGAAGGAACAGCAAAGACCAAGGGAAGGGGAGCTGAGGAAAGACGGAGCACGGACACCGGAGGGCCCCCGTGGCCCCGCCTGACCCGTGGCCACCCGTGCTCACGAGTGCCCTGAGGGTCAGGGGCCCTTCCCCATCCTTGGAGGAAGTGCATCAGCAGTGAAAGAGCGGGAGATGCCAGGATGACAGAAGGCCCTAGAACATTCCACCCTCAGCTCTCCTCGGGTTGCGCCGCAGTCTGGAGGAGGGCGAACCGTCCCCTTCCCCATGGGTAACTCAGCCTGGGTTTCCAGCCGCTGCAGCCAGTGTGTGGCCTGAGCAGGGGACATGAGCCTGGGGGCCAGCTCCCCGCCACGTGGCCCACAACTGGGAAGCCCACCACGCGCCCCTCAGGACGAGAGGCCAGATGTGGAGGCCGCCCCGTGAGGAGTGGGGACCCCCTGGAGGGCTTGCTAGACCCGTGCGGACCAACCCACCCAGTGCACGGCGACACAGGACAACGGTGAGGCACGCGGCTTCAGCAGGAGGGGCGACAGGGGGCCAGCAAGTCCCCGGGGAGTACGGCCCGGAGGAACGGCTGTGCCCGGGGCAGGGGACAGGGCGGCAGGACACCGCCTTACCCAGAACGTTCCGGAGAAAGTGGGTGAGCTTGCTGTTCCGGTACGGGACGTGCCCTCTGCGCTCCGCCAGGGCCGCCAGCACGTCCGCCAGGGCCGCCAGGCTCCGGTTGATGAAGGAGGTCTCCCGCAGCGCCGGGCCTGTCACTCCAGACACGCCTGGGGACGCGAGGCCCCGGCCACACGGTTCGGACGGGGGGAGGCGGGGGGGGGCGTCAGGAAGTGAGTCGGGAAGAGCGAAGCTGGAACCCAGGACGCAGGCGCTGTGTGGGGGGCACGCCGGCCGGGGAGACCCCCAGCGGCTCACTGGGAGCAGGGGGCTCAGAGCAGAGCCACGGAGAGCAGCGGGCTGGTGGGTTCTCACGTCGGGCGGTGGGGAGACCACGTCCTCTGGGGGCATCGGGCGAGAGAGGACTGCAGAAGGACCCGCGCTCGGTCCGGGTCCGGGGGGCTGGCTCACGGGCCCCCACGTCCCCGCCCGCCCCGCACTCACCCACGAGCTGCAGCCTGGCGTGCACCTGCCCCGCGGGGCGCTGGGCCCCCGGGTCCCCCGGCGAGTTTCTGCCCCCAGATGCGCTCCGCCTTCTCCCCTCGGGCGGTGGCCCCTTGGACTGCTGCTCGGCTCCCCGGGGGTGACACGCACCTAGGAGGGGCGTCCACGAAGCCTCCCTCAGCGGCGCTGCAGTGGGACATCTGCCGGGAGCGCCACCTCCAGAGAGGAACTCCCTCCCCCCTGCAGACGGGCAGGGCTGCGGCAGGGAGGGGCTTCCGGAAGGAGCCACCGCTGTGGAGGGTGAGGCTCCAGCCCACCTCCTCCCGAGAACAGAGTGAGGTTCTTGGAGACGTGGTAAGGACGGTATCTAAAGCCCGGTCAGAGAAACTTGTGAGCCCTGCAGGGAGTGAGTCCCCCGTTTGTCTGAATCCTCCACCGAAATCCCGACGGACCGTTCTTCCCTCTGGGGGGGGGGGGGTGTCAGCCCCATCGTGTTATTCCACCAGACTTCCTCAGGAGTTTTTAAAAACCTAAATTGTGTATATTCACTGCAAAAAACATTAAAAATACACACAATGGGACAAAAAAGAACTTAAGAGCCACGCTGGCCTCCACTGCGTCTCCACGTGGCTCCGGGACAGACGTCCCCTCCCTGCGGGCCCCTCCTGGGACCAGTCAGGCCCAGTGCGGGGCGCAGGGCGGTCACAGGCTACACTGGCCTGCTAGCCGAGTGGTGACCTGCCGGCACCCAGGCATCTGCGTCACGGCCGCGTGAACACTGGCCCCCGGCCTTCGCGGGTGGGCGCTGGCTCCGCGGGCTGGTGGATATCGGGGTCCTCGGGCTCCGTGCATCCCAGCCTCGGGGCCTGTGGCCGGGCGGTGCCCTGTGCCAGGAGGGTCGTGCAGGCGGCCCCGTGTGCGCGGCCCTGGTCTTCACTGGGACACAGACCCTGGCAACCCCGGTCACGCCTGCAGCCTCCCTGGTGACGTGTGCACCACGGCCCTCGATGCAGACATGCCCGTTCTCCCCGCGCCGTATCCTGGTTCACGGAGACGGCCCCCCTTCCCCTTTCCTCTCAGCCTGGTTCCAGGTCCTGCAGCCCCCACCCTGGGCCTCCGTGCGCGGGCTCACAGCCGGCAGGTGCACGGGCTCCTTTCCGTTTCCGTGGATTTCATCCCGTGCCCCTGCCCAGGCGCGCGAGGCCACTTACCGGGGCTGCCGTGCTCGGTGGCTGTGGTCAGAGTCGCCGTGACTATCAGGTGGGACCGGGAAGAACTGGCGTGCACGGAGGTGGCCAGCTTCGCCCTGAGCCGCAGGCTCCCGGCGGCGAGCACCACGAATTCCGCGGCGCTGTGGACGGGCCTGGCAGACAGAGCCCACGGGCGATGGGGAGCCCAGCCCTGGCAGCGGCGAGGGGCGCCCTCCACCCCCCGCCAGCAGGGACCACCCCCCATGTGCACCCAGTGCGCCCGCTGTAAGTGCAGCTTGAGTGTGGCTTAGACAAAATAAAACCTAATAAATCAAACGCGTTCCTTTTTTGAGGCCCGACTTACTGTGAATTTCTTTACTCTGAAATATTCAACTGTTCTGGGACCAAATGAGGTTCCCAACCTTCCGAACGTCAAGCACGCGTTTATCACGCCCCACGGACTCCAGTCAGTCCCCTCCCCCACTCTGGTCCGCGAGCCTCCGAGCGGAGGGCCCCGTAGCGGGAGCGGTTTTGCTCAGAGCCTATTAGTCAGAAGCTGGAAGTTCTGCTAAAGGCGTCATTTCCTGCAGGCCTGTTCAGTGCTGGAAATGGCTGCAGACCCTTCGCTTACGGACTCCGAGATCCCAGGGTCACTGCCCCGTCCTTGTCACCGAGGGGCCCCGCCTCCCCCCGCCCCCAGACATGGGTTCAGGGGACACACAACTTTGAGGAGCACAATCAGGCAATATGAGGGGACGATTAATTGCCGCGTCTGGGAAGTGCAGGTCTGCGCCGGAGACACGAGGGCGCCTGAGGGACGTGGGCCAGGCCGCTGCTCCGAGCCTGTTCCCTTCGGGAACAGAACCTGATCCATCAGTTTTTCATCAAGATATTTCAAAAGGTTAACGGACTTGTTTGTTTTAATTGTGTTTTAAAAAGGAGAATTTCTAAATCTAAGTGGAAAACGCAGAACATGCCCAAAGCACAACAGCACGGCGGGCCATCCCCGTGGTGACGGGCCTTCTGGGCGGCGCGGCCGGCCTTCCCTGGGCGCCGGGGGAGGGGCAGCGCAGTACTCACACTCGGGTCAGCGGACAGACCTCCTGCTTCGGCTCCTCGGTGGTCAGCGCCTCACGCTTGGGCCCAGACGCTGCCGTGCGACCGTCTTTGGCCAGAAGGTCAAAAATGTCGTTATTATAAATTTCCACTATGGACACGTCAACTTTCAGGCTCCTTGACGGGTTTTCCGAGATGAGCCTGGGGGCAGGGGACACAAGGGACTTGGGGAGCCCCTAAAGAAAGCTGCAGAAGGACTTTCCGAGGGAGGCGGGAACAGTCCTAGACAACACTCGGCCAACTCGCGGCCCTGGAGTGTACGGCAGCCTCTAACAGCAGAAGCGCGCAGGAAGACTGGAATGTTCTCTACATGGCAGGCTCGGTAATGGTCTTGGGAACAGTGAGTTCAGGTGAGTTAGATCTGAATAACGAATCCAGCCTTCGGACCTCAAGCCCACGAGGTGAAGGAGCACAGAGAACTCATGGCCTTGACTCAGAAAGCCCCCCGCCCGAGTCTTGTCACCACACAGAAGCCCAGAGCAACTTCTAGCACTTTCCTGGAACTGGGGCTCGTCTCTCTCACAGTTTGCGCTGCACCAGGAACACGGGGGGCAGACTCTGCCCGACCCCACTCGCAGCCAGACGTCTGGCCAAGCCCTGCCTGTGGCCTGACATGGGACCCCACTCTTAGAAACAACTCCGCGTCTTCTGTTTCGTCTTCTCCAGTGCTACGTGCTGACCGTGGAAAGGCTTGAAAATACAGATGCAGCCCGCCTGGAGACAGACCCACAACCCCACCCAGGGGAGGGTGGCCCCCAGGCTGGCTCAACGCCCAGGTCCCACCGGGTCCTTTGGGCACAACTGTCCACACGGCCCCTCACCAAGGACCCACTGATGCTTCTCTGATGCACGAACAGTGAAGGCCCGTCCCGTTCTGATCAGGGTGCCCTCCTGGCCCCTGGGCTGGAGCCCATGTGGGTGTGTGTGTGGGGAGGGGGGGGACATGCAGCCTGGGTGTGTCTTCTTCGAGCATTGCCAGCCGGGGGTTCGTTAGGAGCTACAGGTGAGCCAAGAATAAAATGCGTAAGTATTGTCTCCCAATGACACGGTCACGAAAATGAAAAAAATTAGAACGAGAGAAAAATAAGTAAAATCCTCCTATGAAAAGAATTCTTGGCACAGAGTTCGGATTAGGATTACTCAGTGCTGGGGGCTCCCGAGGGGACTCGGGGCCAAGTGACCGGCACACCAGCGATGACGCAGGGCGCACGGCCCCTCCTCTCTCGGGCAAACCACCAACAAACGGGACCCCGGTGGTGGCTCCGTCTCCCGGTCACAGGCCGTGTCTCTGGCTGTCACAAAACCCGGTTCCGAAGTTGTCTACACGGCAGCCGGAAGAGCCATGTGGAGACATTCGTCCATGAACCTGGGTCCCGCCGACAGCGCTGGAAGCTGCTTGTCTTCGCCTCGAAGCAGCCAGTGTGCGGTCAGCAAGCACGTGTGCACACGGTCACGGCGCCGGGTCGCATCCTAACACAGGAGCGCGGGAGCGCCCGGGGGGTTCCAAAGGGGGCACTGAGGCAGGCGGGCCTGCGCAGCCCCGGACCCGCGCGGGGTCACCGCCCTCCGTCTGCGTTCCCTCGGGACTTCCGGAGGACGGCGAGGCCCCCGCGTCCCAGGGCCGGTGTCCCCGTGAACGTCGGTGTGAAAAGGCACCAAAACGTTAGTCTGGGCGGGAGTTCCCACGTCTTTGGCGCTGACTTGACGAAACACCCCCGGCTGCCCCGGAAACAGTCCCCCACTCGCCCGGAAACACCCTCCTTCCCCGGAAATACCCCCCTTCCCCCCGGAAGCTGTCCCCTGGAACCCTGCTGCCGGAAGGCGCCTGCTTCTCTCACTGGGTGGGCGTTGTCATGGGAACATATCCGGCATGGCCCTGAGAAGGCTATCTTTTTTGTTTGTTTGTTTAATTTTTTGTTTGTTTACTTTTGAGAGAGAGAGAGAACAAGGAAGGGGCAGAGAGAGAGGGAGACACAGAATCCAAAGCCGCTCCAGGTTCTGAGCTGTCAGCACCGAGCCCGACGCGGGGCTCGAACCCACAAACTGTGAGATCATGACCGGAGACAAAATCAAGAGTCAGATGTTTAACCGACTGGGCCACCTCGACAGGCAAGAAGGCGCATCTTGCACGTCGGCTCCCTGAAGGCAGGGAGGGCGGATGTCTGGGCCAAGGGGATGGAGTGTGGGGACCACAGCTTTGTTCCAGAATTACCCGGTAACTTGGGCTCCAGGTAACAGGGGGACAACCTGTTACTATCTTTTTCCAGGATAATTGTGTTGGTAAAACCATCGAACGCAGTGGGTCCCTTGTGGGGACACGGTCACGGGATAGGAGCATCCTCAGTGTGCCCAGCTCACTGTGACTCCAAAGAAGAAAACCAGACGTGTCTGCTGTTTCCAGGGCCAGGAGGCGGGGAAAGGAAACGGGGTTCCCCTCGGGCCCCTCCCCTTTCTCGAGCAGAAAAACTCCAGGGAGACTGTCCAGCCCGTGATCTTCCAGCAGTTTTGTCTTAAAGACAGGATTTCAACGTAAATGTGCTGTACGAATGTCTGGCGTCGGTGGCGCTGAGATGTGGGGTGTCTGCAGTGTGTCTTGAGGAGCACCAGGCGTGGTCCCTGCCCCCCCCCCCCCGCGTGGCTCAGTCCCTTCGCTCCCTGCTCCCCACGCACCTGAACAGCTCTGCGGCCGCCCTGGGCAGGACTCCTAGGTGGCCGTGCGGCTCCTCCGTGGAGCGTGGCCCCAGCATGGTGTAGCTCTTGCCACAGCCCGTCTGTCCGTAAGCCATAACGCAAACATCGTACCTAAAACCCAGCACAGGTGTGAGGGCCGGGAAGCGCGCAGCGGGCCTCCTGCCACAGCCGGATTCTAAGAGAAATGTTTACGTAGACAGACAATTTCTCCCATTTTGCTCTTGTTCCTGTTTCTCCATCACGTCTGAATGAGGCTTTCGTAGAACTGCACCGAACGGCCTCTGCTCTGTGCACGATCCCCGCAGCGGCGGGCTGAGCCACAGACACGTCTACACGCACAGCGCGTTCCCGTCGGCACCTGCTTCTCGGTGACGTGTCCTCCGGCCGCCGCTGCTGGCACCCTGCGCTCGGGGTCCATGCGGGACTCGGCCCTGAGCGAGATCGGCGTTCGCCCCGTCCGCGCTGTCAGTGCAGCGGGCAGCTCGGGCTTTTCCCCTGCTGTGCCCGGCGTCCCCCGCGTCCCGAGCCGGGGCATCGCTGACCGTCGTCCTACGTAACACCTGCTACGTGTCCTTATACTTTGTTAGTGCAAGGGACTCGGTGTCCCCACGTCCACAGCCGGCCAGCGTGCGCCACACTGTCTCTGACGGGCGAGCAGCCCCCCGCACCCCACAGATGGGGCCACGACACGTCACAGAGGACAAGGACGGTGGCCAGCCCCCTACATTTCCTTCCAGCTGTTTCTTCAGCCCAAAATGTCAACAGGAAGATGGGAACATGGAAACAATATTTGAAATAAATATACATTTATAGGATATGACAAAAGTTTGTGATATAAATGTATAAATGATATAAATGTAGACACTGGGCTGTGCAGGCGCAGGGGACCCAGACCTGCGGGGGCAGAATGCTGGGCCCGGAGCCCCGCCACGTCACGGGGACGAGACTGTGCCTGTGCAGGGCTCACCTCAGAGACGCTGATTTAATTGGTCCGCCTTTAATCGGATCGACAGCCGGAGGTAATCCCAGCAGGCCAAACTCACAGAGGCTCTTGCTTCCAAAAAAGGACCTTGGAGAGTGTTCTGGGGGCGCCTGGGTGGTTCAGTCGGTGAAGCGTCCAGCTTCAGCCCAGATCATGATCTCACAGTTCGTGCGTTTGAGCCCCATGTCAGGCTCTCTGCTGCCAGCTCAGAACCTGGCTCCTCCTTCAGATTCTGTCTCCCTCTCTCTCTCTCTCTCTCTCTCTCTCTCTCTGCCCCTCCCCTCCTTGTGCTCTATCTCTGTCTCTCAAAAGTAAGTAAACGTTTAAAAAAAAATGAGCGTTCTGACTGGCTGGCACCTTACCAGGGACCTAGGGGGTCTGCCACCCTGTCTGTGTAACAAAACCCTGGCTGCCCCCCCCCCCAGCTCTGCGTATCTCACACCTGCCCGCGGAGAGGCCTCCGCAGGTCTCGGCAGAGACACCTTGACCTCAGCAGAAAAGCAAGCTCTCGGGGACCTCTCAGACCCTTTCGGGACGTGGAGAGAAAGGAGGCGTCTTGACGAAAGCCTCTCCGGACTGAAAACAGCGCCGTCGGCCTCTCGTTGAGACGGGAGGGCAGCTCCGGCAGCGGCCATGTCGCCGCCCCGCCTTTTACATTTCCGGAACCGCTTGCTTAGCGAGGCTGCTGACCACACCAGAGCCCCCCTATCGTTTTCAATGGAAGAACTTCCCTTGGGAAGGATATAGAAGCCCCAGCATTCCGGGGCAAAAGCTGAGCAGAAACGGTCACAGCAGACGGTGGGCCCTGCAGGCGCGTGGCGCCAAGGCCGCGTGGCCTTCCCGGGAGGACCCGACCCCTCCCCGGCGCCCGTGACGCGTTCAGACACGAGGGCGCGGGGGGCGGAGGAGCCCCGTCTTCACGACTCCGTGTCGCTGGCGTTGGCCGTGGGGGAGCCTCCGCCGGGCAGACGTGGACCCGCCTCCTTCAGGAGGCCGCACGACCCGCCCCCAAACGGGTTCGCCCGGCTGCCTGGAGTAGGAAGTCGTGGCGGACTGGGGCAGCCACACAAACCTGGTTCCGCTTGTTGCTAAGGACAGGATCGTTACTCCCAAGCCGTGAGCCAGGCCTTGGGGAGCAGCGCTCGCGTATCCGGGGCCAGAGGCCCCTTCTCCCAGGGACGATGGGCTCCTCCATCTAGTGTTAATGTGCCTCTCAGACTTTCTAGAACATTCCAAAACGCATGGAGAATCCCAGCGCGAGCCAGACCAGGTGCTCACAGCAGTCAGCCCGCACACTCGTGACGGGAGCTTCTGCAGGACCTGAGGCCTGCGTGCTCACAGACACCCTTCCTCAAGTCCTGCTCGGTCCTTCTCCTGGTGCTCGCCGCCCCTCCCCCATGGAGGCTAATCACCAACGGGGCTGCGGTGGCGCTGCCGTCGTAGACAACGCGCGGACTCTAACGTCGTATCTTGCAGCACGAAGGAGACCTACCTGTAACTGTGATCCTTGGCCTTGGGGATATTTTAACTCACCCGTCCAAGAGCGACGTGAGCAGGGGGCGCACATCCTCAAATACCGCGTGCTGGGATTCCGCTGGGCCGTAAACTCTGAGAGGCAAAGTGGAAATGTTGCACGATTGGAAGAAAAAGAGAATGAATTAGTAAGCAGATGGGAACACCCGGCCGACAACGTCCTCACCCACTGCCCACCGAAGCCCCCGGCATCGTCGAGATTCCTGTTTTCTTAAACAATAAGAGGTTAATCCCACTGCCTTTCAAGCCACCAGAGGTTAAGGAAGACGAGAGAATTGTCTCCTCTGTTGTAGAAACACAAGAAGCAAAACTACGAATGCTTGCAAAGCAGAAAGGAAAAGCAAGGAAGGAGAAGGAGAAAGGATACCACATAATTATCCCAGAACTAAATTAGCTCCCCTTATGTGGGTCCAACAATAATAGTGCAAAAATCATACTCCAGGCAACACTGGACACACGATGTTTAGTTTTTATGCTCCAGCTCTTACCAGAATTGTCTCCCGCGCCCCGCGCCAGCTGGGCCCCAGGACTGGGGGGTCGCTATGGAAAGGGGATCCAGCGCGGCCTGTGTTCAGAAGTACCCACAAGTACAGCTAAGCAGGACGCGACTTCCAAAAAATGCACTTCGCTGCGGAATTTGAGACAAGACCGAATGTCTGGTCTTTGAGGGCGGGCTTTGCGCCGCATCACGAGCGCGTGAAACACACGCCAGCGGGCAGGTGTACCGAATCGAGTGTGCTTTGCATTTACGCTTAGGCTCCTGAAATACAAGGTGTTATTTAGCTGGAACCGATTTTTTCTCTTCTTTCATTTTCAAAATGTTTCATGATGTCCGACTGACTGATCCATATTATCTCTAGAAGCAGGAGTAATTTTGAACCTCAGAGGCATCCTGTATAAAATGTTTATTATGCGTGATCAGGACGGCATTTAGAGCAAGTGGCGTGATGCTGAGCTCCTGAATCTGTCTTTTAACTTAGCCCTGAATTCCCCGGGGCTACTTTGCACAAGCCCGCCCTCCGCCCACAGCCCCTGGAAGCTGACCTCGGGTCCCTCTGCTTTGTCTGCAGATGCCTCGGGGTCTGCAAAGCATGAGTCTTCCACACACAGCCCAACGTTACCATCACCACATTTTGAAAAGTCAGCAGTAATTCCTTAGTGTCGCCCCCCAGAGTCGTTCGGCGCTCTCTGACCTTTCTGCAGTTCGCTGGTGGGCTTATTTTTCCTGTCAGTTTTTAAAACTCATGATTGAAACGAGGCATTCCCGTGGCCGCTGGCCGAATGTGCTCTAAATCTCTAACCTACAGTAGGGTCAGCAAACTTTACCCAATTAGTAACTAGTGGGGGCTTTGTGAACATCTGACTTAAGCCCTCAGGTCTTTCCCACCAACGTGAAGCCAAGGGCAAGGGTCCTGTGCCACCTGCACATGGTCACGCAGTGTCCAGTCACTGCTTAGGAGCCCCGGTGGACTCATGAAGGGATGACCTAAGGTCTGGGCGGGGCCGTGCACTGGGCACCCCAGAGTCAAAGGTCGCAACTTTGCGCAGGGACACTTAGAGAGGTTGCGGGCCGCACGGGTTCTGTGCAAACGCCAGTCAGCGCGTGGACACAGACAGCTCGGTCAGAAGATACCATGGGAGGAAGTTCCCATTGGTGGCAGGAGAAAAGCAAACTGAAAACCTGGCCATGACCCTCATGAGAAAGGCCCAAGTTCTTTAGGGAGAAAACTATAAGACTCTCCTGAAGGACATAACTCAAGTCCAGCAAATAAAAAGGTAGACCACGTCCTTGGAGAGCAAGACTCAGGCCTGTGAGGAAGTTAGTGTGTAAAGTTCCCTGATTCCCCCCAACCCCCAAAGACCATCTACACCATCAGGTTTTCCTCTGGAGCCACATAATGTGACTATACACCTGATTTGGCAAAACAAGAGATCAGAATAGGAAGGAAAAGCCCAGGGTAGGCTGTCCCGGACGCGGAAGCCGTGCACCTGAGCCAGGGGGCGGGGCGGGAGGGGGGCACTCCGGGGCACCAGAGACAAGTCGGAACTGGCCCCCACCTGGCAGCTGTATGACAAAGAGGTGTCGTCTCAGATTAGGGGGGAAGATGTGTTTCACTAAGTGCTCTCCCTAACTGGGGGGTGCATGGGACCCATGCCTTAGACAGTATTCTAGGCTGTTCCAGACGGGTCATAAGTTAATGTGAGAAGTCAAACCATACAAATCATGGAAGAACACGTGGGTATATTCTTCTTGAACCTGGTGGCCTTTGTCACCATAATTAAGTCCCAGGGGGACAGTTTTTGCATGGGTAAGAGCTATCAGAAGCAAAGAAAAAAAATACAAATGACAAACTTGAAAAAACAGTTGCAACTTAAATCACAGACCAAAGACCAATATCCCTGATACATCGCGTGCTCAAAAAAATAGAGGAAAAAAGGCCAATGATCTTTATGATTTGCTTTCACATTTCCTTCTATTTCTTATAAATTCCTTTTATAGAAACACGCTCCCCATATCTCTCCTCGTGTCAGAAATCCTTTCTGCATCTTCGTAGAAACACATCCAGGGATGCGAGCTCACGGAGACGGTGCGGCCGGTGGCCCTCAGCAGCCGTGACGTGGGTCCAGCCTCCCGCCAGAGAAGCCGCAGCAGGTGCGGCCCCAGGTCCGAGCAGGTCCTGGCGGGAAGCCGTGGGCACGCTGGGCCCGGCGACCAGCGGACCCGCGGGGCCAGCCCAGTCTTCGCGTGTCGGTGGTGGGGGGAAGGCAGGGCCGCCCTGGGGGTTCATTCCACACAGCCAGCACCTCCACCGCCTCCAGCGTGTGCCCGGTGGCCCCGGGGGGTCCCTGACCCCCTTCTCTTTCCTCCTCTGTGCCTTTGGCCATTTTGTCTCCCCACCAGCATGTCCTCTCTTCTCTGCCTGGTCAACTCCTGGATAATGGAGCCGCCAGGACCCGGGCGGGTGCCTGCAGTGCCCCCCCCCCCCAGCCGCGCCTGCCTGGAACGGGAGTCAGGGAAGGCTCGAACTCGGGACCACGGCACCCGACAGGAGCATGCGGCGGGTACATCACAGCTGGAAGGTAGCCGGAGGACCAGCACGAGTCCGCTGGGTGCCCGATACATCCGTCACGCTCTAAACAGCAAGAGCACTGCTTATTTTTCCTTCGGCATTTCGGGTCAATGGCTGTTACTTTTAATTTGACATTAAAAACATAATAATAATTTGTTATGCCACTTAGAGGATGCGACGGTCTCCCGATCTGGGCCCGTTCACACTTTTCCCGAATTTTTAAAAAGGGGCTAAGTACTGAAACTGTTGAGAGCTTCTTTCAGCGCCGAAATGAAATATTTCAACATTTATTAGTTCTGTCAAATGCTGTTATAAATAGTGTTCTGATCTCATAAGATGCATATGCTCCGTTTCTGAAGTGGGTCAATCCTGAACACATTCTTCCCCAGAACAAATTCTTATGGAAATTCAGAGGTGGATTCTCGCTGCTTCTTGAATAGAAGTAAGTCATTTACTTGCAGATTCCTTTCTTTCTTCTGTTCAGACCTTCCCCTTCACACTGACCCCAGTGTGTATGATGTGCTGCCCCCCAGTTCCCCAAAACGAGATCCCAGAGACTCTGACAGGCCGTCCCCGCCCCCAGCGCCCGTGCCCCTGCCCTGGGTCCCACGGCCACTGACCCCGACGGGACTCCGGAAAGGGTGAGTGAGCGGCGGGCCTGGTGTCTCCACCTCTGGCGCCCCCCCACCTCCGCCCCAGGCGTCCCCGCCAAGGCCAAGGCCGAGGGACCCACCCAGACGTGCTGGGAGCGATTTGTAGCCACAGGACCATGAGGGGATTGAAGACCAGGATCCCACAGCACAGCCGGCCCACTTGTCTCTTACGGTCTCTTTGAGAAGTTGATTGTATTTTTAAAACTGAGGTACGATGGATTCCGTGTTTCAGCCCTGGACGCACGCCTGTGAGGCCACCACTCAGACGGAGAGCAGCTCCCCCCCCCCGCCCCCGGGGGGCCCTGGCTTGTTCTCCACCCCCAGGGTTCTGTCTTTTCCAGAAGGTCTGGGTCGTGGAGAAAGGGTGTGTTCAATGTCACGGGAAATCGCGTCCGACCACCTTCGATCCCATCGACCACGCAGACACCTCCAGCCCCCGGCCCGTGGTTTCGGCGATCTGCCCCGCGGACGGGCGCCCCGTCGCGACGGAGGACATCGGCGTCTTGCGGCTGCAGTGTCTGGGCAGACGCCTTGCCCACCGGCTCGCGGCCAGGTCTGCGTCCGGGCACACGTGCTTGGTCAGCGCCGTGACCTCCACAGGCTGGCTCCGGCGTGGGGCCTGCCTCCCTTGCTCCTGAGGACGGCCGCTCCCGGCGCGTGGCGTCCGAGCAGAGCCGACACATCTTTTCTTGTATAAATCGTGCTTTTCGTGGCGTTTCTGGCAATTCTTTGCCTCACTCAAGGTCACAAAGATTTTCTCCTATGTTGGTTTCTGAAAGTTTTATGGTTTTATGTGTTATATTTAGGTCTAGATTCCATTTCAGTTAGTTTTTGCAAAAGCTGTGACCCTCAGGGGTGCCTGGACAGCGCAGTCAGGTCATGGTCTCACGGTTCCTGAATTCGAGCCCCGCGTCCAGGTTGCCGCTGTCACAGCCTGGAGCCTGCTTGGGGTTCCCTCTCTCCCCCTCCCCTGCTCACCCTCTCTCTCAAAATAATAAATACACTTAAAAAAAAGACACGACGTGCTTTCTCCCCTCAGTTGCCTTTGCCCTTTGGCAGTTAGTGCAAATGACAGGATGTACTGTGAATTTCGTGAGCCAAATGCTGACGCAGATTGATATTTGTCTAACTTTGCTTCTGCGTCAAAGCACTTACCTCTCAAAACTATATGTCCTATTAATCAGAGGGTGAGCAGGCCGGTCGCATTTCACCAGGACTGTTTCCTAATGAGGAAGCACAAACAGAGCAGTTAGGACTCAGGCCGGGCGGCCCTGGGAACGCAGCGCAGGGTGGACAGAGCACAGCCCTCGGGCCGTCCAGCGGCCGCCTGTTTCTGTAAACCGTCTTCGTGGAACTCAGCCACGCCCAGTTTAGGGATTGTCTGTGGATGCATTTGCTCAACCGCACAATTGAGTAACTAAGACAGCGACCAGATGGTCCCCAAAGGCTGTAACATTTCCTTCCCCTCTAGGGGACACGCGGCCGGGCACCGGTGCCGGAGGAAAGTCACACCCGTGGCGGGAGGCACGGGGACGCTCATTCCCTGCTTCTCATGGGGGGGGGGGGGCAGCAGCCCAGGGCAGCGCCTCGTGGGCACTTGACGCCTAGAGCCAGGGGCCAGGCTCTCCCAGGGCCGCGTCCCATAGCGGACACGCTGTAATTCAGTTATAACTGGGGGCCCTACGGGTTTTGCTTTTAACACACACGGAGTCGGGACCCTTCCCCGCCGTCGTCTTCGATGCCGTCT
Source organism: Mungos mungo (assembly GCA_004023785.1). Classification (NCBI taxonomy): domain Eukaryota; kingdom Metazoa; phylum Chordata; class Mammalia; order Carnivora; family Herpestidae; genus Mungos; species Mungos mungo. The sequence continues at coordinate 25,282 of PISW01002886.1, forward strand.
GTGTGCAGAGGAGCGGACGCTGCCTCAGCAAGAGACCGAGCCTCAGGTTTCTTTTCCTTAAGCAGAGAAACAAAACACTCACTCCGAATTGGCTCCAGTTCTGGAACACAGTGCAAACGCCTGACCAGGCATGTAGGAAGGAGGAGAAACAAGCCAGCGTCTAATTTTCCCGTGGCCGCCATCGGATACATGTTTCTCTCTGCGAAAATAAATGCACGTCCAGAAAGCGGCCTGTGTAGACGCTACAGACGTAAGCGGTGGAATTCGATAGCTGTCCCCTCTAGACGTGGCTGTTCCCTCCTGCCGACTGCGCGGTCGGGCCGTGGGAGCTGCGTGCGGCGGCGTCTGGATCCGGGAGGGCCTCTGGGTTAGGGTCCCGCCAGAGACGGGGGCTGCGCTGTCCCCACAAGCGCGACCGGGACGCAGGTGCGCCTCTGGGCGAGGCGGGCGCCGGAGCACGTGTTCGGTAAGGTCTTGCCCGCACACCCAGGAGTTAGGCCTTCATTTCACTGGAAGCGTCTCGCATGGGCGCCCGTGCCGACACCCCACTGCTGCAGGGGGGCGGCCGCAGCACCACCACGCGGGCCGACCACACGGCCCCCTGGCGTCTCTGTCTCCAGGCCAGCGCCCTTCCTTCCAGCTCACTCTTCACGCCACTGCCTTGGAAACCTTTCCGATGTGTCCGGCAGACGAGAAGGCGAGGAAGTCACCTCCACCGAAGAGTGAGGGGAGGACTCAGGATGGCAGGTTGCGGACCCGCCATTCAAGGCCTTCTCCCAAGCTGCCGGCCGCGGGGGCAGAGCGGGAGGTCGTTTGCTACCATAACGAGAAGCGTGGCAGAGCAGATGGGGCTGGCAGCCCGTGCCCGGGACTCTGGCCAGGACGGAGCAGCGTCAGAGGACCGCTGCCCGGTCACCATCCGCAGGCGTGGGCGTGGCCGTGTCCCAACACGGGGTGCAAGGAAGAGGCTGACTCTGAGGGGAGTGACTGACGGAGAGCCCGCTTCTCTGCTGAGGGTTTACTGAGCCCTACTGTGCACCAGGAGCTGCCTGTCTGTCCCTTCACGACACCAGTGACGTCAGTGTGCGATGATCGGAATGTCCCCTGTGAGGGAAGCAGCTCCTAAATCCTTAAAAAATTTTTTTTTACTGTTTACTTACTTTTGAGAGAGACAGAGCGACAGAGCACAAGTTGGAGGGGCAGAGAGAGAGGGAGACAGAATCCGAAGCAGCTCCAGGCTCTAAGCCGTCAGCACAGAGTGCGACGTGGGCTTTGAACTCCTGAACGGCGAGATCATGGCCTGAGCCGAAGTTGGATGCTTAACCGGCTGAGCCCCCCGGGTGCCCCTCCTACATCTTTTTAACGCCCGAACTCCGGAGGAAGATGCAGGAACAAAGTGTAAGGCACGGATGCCGTTTCGGAGAAGAACCCAGAACTGGGGTCCAGACCCCGGATCTGACCACCAGCCCCCGCCGCTCGCTCCCCGCTTGAGGCGTGTTTTCACGGTGGTGCTCCTTTAATATCGTGCCAGGACGTGACCCTAGTGCCCCAGGATGAATTCCACGGGAACACACACCCCAAAGTGTTTTACTGGCGTCTGCAAATGTCTGCGTTTTAACCATAAAGAAAAACAAATGGAAAATGCTAAGTTCACAATGTCTCACCCAAAAGCTCCAGGGACACCCTATAAGGAACATAAAAAGCCATAAAAACAAGCGTGAGTCCAGAAGCTCCCCTGGCTCCTGAGGAAGTCGTCCTACAGGGCGATCCCTGGATGGTGGACAACGTCTGAAGCACTTCCAGGAGCAAAATCCCATTTTCCCAGAAACAGCTTAGATGTTCCTCCCGGCCAATCACACAAACACCTCCCCGTTCATAGCACTTGGCGTCTCTTCTCAGAAGTAAGATTCGTTTCCTGCATCTTTTAACATGATTTCTCTTCATCCAAAATGTCAAGCTCTTGCCCAGGGCCAGCCTTCCTTCCGGGAGGGGAGCGGCCGGATGCTCAGAGGTGGTGGGCGCGGACCCTCGGCGCCCGGTGCCGGGCGAACCCCCCTGTGGAAGCCCGGGCTCCGCGGAGGTGGCTGTGGAAGGTCGATCAGAGGCGGTGAACGGTTTCCTGACGTGCAGCCCCTTCCTCACCTGTTTTCCTGTTTGTATTTAATCCCCTCCGACAGCTTTCAAAAAAGTCTAGGCACAGAACCCTTTGCCATCCATGGCCACCCAATGTTGAAGCCAAGAGTGCATTTTTGTCCCACATCTGAGACCGAGAGCAGGTAAGTGAAGTGTGTTCAGGACGCGGGCGCAGGCCCTGCCCTGTCCTCTGGCGCCACCGCTGGGTCCCGGCCCTCCCGCGGACGGCACTCAGCGGGCCCACCTCCGGCGGGGAGCGGGGAGCGCGGGGCGGACAGCAAGCGGCAGGGTCCCTCTCCTCGGGGGCAGGCACTCAGCACCATCCTCGGGGAAGATCAGCTCCTTATTCTGAAAACCCCACTGCGTGGGCTGTGGGCTGTGCGAATACAAGGCACCGACCCTCTCCCAGGGGGGATGTCTGGGCTCCGTGGGGGGAGGGGCCGAGAGGGCCCTGCCCGGTGATAGGCATCGCTGCCATCAGGAGGGGTTTGCCACTCACCCCAGTCGCTGCCGGCATCGAGATGTGCCGATCTCAGCAAAATCACGTTCAGTTTAAAACCTCAGTCCCAGATCAGGGGCGCCTGGGGGGCTCAGTTGGTTAAGCGTCCGACTTCGGCTCAGGCCATGATCTCACAGTTCGTGGGTTCAAGCCCCACGTTGGGCTCTGTGCTGACAGCTTGGAGCCTGGAGCTGCTTCCGATTCTGTGTCTCCCTCTCTTTCTGCCCCTCCCCCACGTGTGCTCTGCCTCTCTGTCTCTCAAAAATAAATAAATGTAAAAAAAATAAAAACTCAGTCCCCTAGGTACAATGAAAACTAGCCAATGGCTTTTCAGGAGCAAATATAGAAAATTTATACACATACAAACATCTACAGGTCACACTGTTCTGTTTGTATCACTTACGTAAGTTTTTATATAAGTACTCTAAGTATTTATAAACATTATACGATTTATAGGTTTTATTGGTGTCTATATCAATATTTAATGCAAGACACTATCAAAATAAAACCTGAACTAGCGAGGACCCCAGACGAGGCGGGCGGGGGCAGCGTAAATCACCGCCACGGTCCAGTTTCCGCCCTGGACAATGGACTCACGGAAGTGACCCACGGACAGGGCCGAATGTTCCCACAGACATCCCCCACAGCGTCCCCTGGGAGGTCGGGAACGGGGCCAGGAGGGTGCCGGCCCCCAGGCCACACGCGCATGGGTGTGGCCGCGCCCCGGCGAGGTGCTGGCACACGTCCAGTCGGCAGAGCCGGGCGAGACACGGCCCGAGCCTGCCAGCGGCGTCGACGCCGGGCCGCGGCACCCAGCTCCACCCCGCCCGTCCCCCGACACGGCACGGGGCCACGGGGACCGCAGACCGTCACTGGCCCCGCGGTTCTGGAGGGTCTTCGGGTAAGAAGCACCCACAGAGTCTTCACAACTAGGACAGACCCGTCTGCGAAATCGGTACAATGTGTCGTCTGCTCCTGGGCGGTCATTTACGCTTCCTGCCGCCTGTGAAACGAGCTGGCGGGTCAAGGCCCCCACGCACCTCACGGAATTCGCCAAGTCCACGGTTCTAACATTCGGATCAAAGTAGTTTCTCCACAAAGGAGCAAACGGCAGGAACCATGACTGTGGCACGAGCTCCGAGACACCACGCGGAGGCCGCTGGGCCCTGGCGGATGCGTCCCCGGGCAGACGAGTGCGGCCTTCCTGGGGTGGCGCTGGAGGCGGGATGAGGGCCACGCTCTCCGGGCATCCGACTTAAAGCCACGAAATAACCAACCAGCAGAAGAAAATGTAAATACAGAGCTTGGATTTGAAGTAACCTGATGGGAAGAGAAAGAGAATTTCTTCCTGAAATCCTTGGAACTCCTTAGAAACGCAGACACATTTTTCTGACCACAAGTCTGTGCAGGTCACACTTGCTCTTATAACAATTTTCAATTCTTCACTGTCGGCTCATATTTGAGAAACTGAATCTTGATTCCGGAAAGGCCCCTTTACACCCACGATTTCACCGCAGGAAGGAGCGGATCTTCGCGGCCTCAAGAAGCGGTGTGACGCGGCCGAGGCGCACGGCAGGCCCGTGACTCCGGCCTTCCTGTTTCCACCCCGTCTCGCCGGCGGCGGAACGGACAGGAGAGCCCCAGGCCGTGGGCCGAGCTGGAAGCGCGCGCATCACTCGCTCATGGCGGCGCCAGGTCCAGACCGGGTCTCGTGGCGAACAGAACGTGGGGGCGCAGGCGAATCTCGCCAAACCCGCGGCGGAAAATTATGTGCGCCTCTGCCAAGAACGCCACAGAAGTGGGTGGAAGGGGGGCGACAAGAGGGCCTCGTTCAGCCCGGGACGCTGGGCACGCAGAGCGGCAGGGCATCTTGGAAGGAGAAGGTGCGCGCGCAGAGCCCTGCGGGCAGCAGAGGGCGGGTCACGGTCACGGCCAGTGTAGCCGGGAACGGCGCGCATGTTCCTCGGCATAAACAGGTCGGAATCGAGACAGTTTCTCCCCCAAGCCAGGAGGCCGCGTGTCTGACCACACTGCATCTCGGCCCCCAGCTACCGACTGAGCGGATCAGACACAGGCTGCTGCGGGGGGGCTGGGTCAGCGAGGTCCAGGGGCCCCGAGTGCAAAAGCGAAGGGAACGGAGTAAGTCAGACCCGGGGAGGCTTTTCCTGCAGAACCGAGAGGATCCGAGGGGCACTAAGAGGGCAAGCGTCCACAGCGACCCCCACACTTCTGGCCTCAGACAGACCCTGGGTGGGCCGTGCACCACCGCAAAGATGGGGAGACAGGACTAGGAGTCTGTCCGGAGGGAAAATCAAGGGTTCAGGTTGGGGTGTTCTGTGTTCGGGATCACGCAGGCCGTCCCCAAATATCCGCGGGGGGCGCAGCGGCCCCTCGGGCAGGGACGGGCTGCAGCACGCTCTCGCACCTCGTCCCCACAGACACCGGAGGGTCCGGGGCGTGACCACAGGTCTCTGCTTTCTGCCACCATCACGGTTATGGCGAGGACCAGGGGAGCCCCGTTAGAGGACAAGTTAAGGCCTTAGGACGGGGCGCCTGCGGGCTCAGTCGGCGAAGCGTCCGACTTCGGCGCTGGTCGTGATTTCGCGGTTCGCGGGTTCAGACTCTGGGAACGGAGCGCCCGCGGGAGCCCAGAGCTGTGAGGTCATGGCTTCTCTTCACATTCAGTGACACCAAGTCCCCGGACCGGCAGCTCGATTAAGTTAAGGCACAACTTGGGTTCCACTGATTCCCTTAAAGAAAATCCAAAAGGACCCAATCGAAAGAAGTATCATCTTATCTTGATGGGCAAAATATAAAGAAACACGAATCCCTCAAACTTCTGAACTTGAAAATTCAGTGGGACTCTGACAGGGACAGGAGAGGACGTCACAGGCTGAACACAGTGACAAAGAACAGCAGTAACATAAAGCAGGGACGGTGACAGGTCCTCGGGGCCTCGGGCTGGGCGGCCATCCTCCCAGCGACAACTCCCGAGGGCCGGCCGGGCCGCCGCACACCAGGCGGGGCGCAGAGAAGTCCAGTACGTCCCCACGGGCGCTCGGCGTCTCCCGTGACAGGAGACAGCAGGACGGGCTCGGGGCCTTCTCACTCACATTCCGTCAGTGAGCATTTCCTCGTCTCCTGCGGCTGCACTCAGCACCGCTGGCCGAGTGACAGACAGAAACAACCCGTCAGAACAAGGACGTTAAAGTGCTCACTTCCAGAGACCGTCGAGAGTTTTCGGTGCCGCTTACCCGTTCTCTGGTCTGGGCTTCCTGTAAACATGAAGCTGCCGACCCGGGGACCAAAGCGGACTTGGGAAGAGTCGCTGCAGGTTATGACATGTGACCCCATAGGACGGACTCCAAAGCCGACCTTGTGGGGGCGGGGCCAGCCGCTCACGGCTTCCAGGGGCACCTCCCATTTCCCTCGCACATTGTAACGTAAAGATCAGATTTGATTGAACTGGAGACTCTTTTCAGCACAGCCCCCAGGCCGCTACCAGGCCCCCGCATACGGTGGATACGACCCCACACAAGTCCTCATCTGGCCGGCTGTCCCCAGCTGCGCGGTCGGCCGCTGGCTGTGCAGGTGCCGTGACTGCCAGCCTGGGGCGTCTCTCACTCCGCCTCCTCCCCTGCTTCTTGGCGGTACTGATTTCTCAGAGGGATCGGGTCACTGGGCCCGTGAAGTGTCTCCCGTTCTGACTTGGCTGATTTCTTTCCTCTTGTTCAACATGACAGACACCCAGACTCCATGAGACGCGGGGCTCGACTTTGCAGCCCCCGACTCTTCCCTGGAGGGACTGTAGCGTGATGGCCCGTGACCACCGCCTCATGCCTGAGCATCCCTCTGTGAAACTTCGAGTACTCAGGGCAGCAGAACCTTCCGTGGTAAAGATCCTGCTGACCCCTAACCGTCTAGCACCCACAGAAGACTGTCACCCAGACCCATAAGGGCTTTCAAGTGATGACTTCTAACCTTGTCACTCACTCTGAATTGGTGAGCTAGAGTCTTCTGCAAAGAAGAACTTTCCATCCAACTATTCATGTCCCCTGAAATGCACTTCAGATAATAGAGGCATCATAAATGTTTACTTGTTTGAAATTTTTCAGAACAACAGACCGACGTTCTAGCCCTCTCCAAAGGCCTCAGGGAGGTTTGAAGGTAGTGGTACTTGTGAACAGAAGGTTTTGTAGATTCCGTGTTTTTCAGCCTGGCTCCAGTCTGGCGTCCAGCTCCGTCATCTCCCCGACATCGGTGGGCGTCCCTTTGGCACTTGGGGACACAGCGCGAGTTCCAGCGGTCCCATCCAGCAGGGGGCGCCACAGCGGGTGCTGGGCTTCCCACGCTTCCTTCCAGGCCGTTTGGGTCAATAAAGCTAAAAACCATGCAGGTTCTAAAGAGAAAACAAAACTGTGAGCTGCAGTGAATACGTCCGTTTCACGACACGGTTCGGGCCCAGCCAAGTCGGTTCCAGGCTCCTGTTTCTCTCCTTCTGCTCCAGCCTCAGGCCCGTTCCTCCGGGCGCCGGCCGGAAAGCCGAGGAGCGCAAAGCTGTGACCGCTCACGCGCAGCGGCAGCGAGGGGCCCCGCTCCGCACAGGGCCACGACCTTCTCGCTCCCGTGGGAGTCGGGGACGGGACCCGTCTTCTCTGAGGAGGCACGGAATAAAGGAGGCACCTCCTCTGTGTTCACCCGTCTCTGAACTGCTCTCCGGGGGGCGTGTCGGGGCACAGGCGAGTCACCACAGACAGCCGCTCCGAGCACACGCACCTCATCGACGGCCTGGACCACCTCCGCAGGCTCCGAGCTGGGGGCAGAACAATGACAGCAATGACCACGCGTCACCGCGGAGCGTCCTTCCAGTTCCCTAATCCCCAGCTCTCCTCCGCCACCCATTTCTGCCGGGCCCCTCCCGCTGTCGCTTCCTGGCCCTCCCCTCGGCCTCTCCTTGCCTCTCCTTGTCTGTCTCGTCGCCCCTGCTCCCGCCCTCACCCCTACTCTCGAGGCGACGTCTCTGATTCCCTCCCTGCTCCCACTTTCATCTCCCCTCTCCTTCCCACGTTCTCGGCCAGGGCTGCCTCTCCTGCCTCCGCTCTCTGCTCCAGTCCCCGCTTGTGTCGTGCGGGAGAGACGGACAGATCTGCATCCGGTGCCTCCTGCAAGCGCAGCCGTGGGGGCGGCGGGTGGGCAAGGGACAGGGCACCCAGCCTCGCCCCCAGGACCCGGGCCATGTGGAGGCGATCGTGGATCTGGAAGAAGGCGAGGTGCCGCAGAAGCGGGAACCAGATGAACGTAAGAGATGCGGGAACAGACACAAGTTCTGGAAGCTGCTTCGCAGCTCTGAGAAGCTCAGCAGCCAGGAGTGACCGAGCCCAGCGGGACCCCCGCCCCGGCGGCCATCAGCCTCGGAGCCGCGCCGCCGCCGAAGCTTCCGGTCTGGGGCGGCCGCCAGCGGCACGTGCCGCAGCCACAGGAGGAAAGACTTGAAGACAAGCGTGCAGCCCGTCGGGAAGGACCGGATCTGACGCTGCAGCTGCGCACGGCAAGGGCCGGACTGCGTGACGCAGACGGCAGTGAGCGTGAGGGAGGCCCTCCCGGCAGAGCCAGGCTTGGGCGGCCGAGGGCAGGCCCCGGCCCCCGCCGCCTGACGGGGCACAAGGGAGTGCCCGCCGGCTGCGGACCCGCTGACGGCCGGCCTGACGCGGGCAGGGCGCGGAGTGCGGCGGCGGCCCGGCGGGAGGGCCCAGGCTGTGTCTGTTACTCGGCAACACCGTCAAAACGCTAGGCCACAGGTCCCAGCGGGGCCAGGGCTGGTGCCTCTGTGCACCCTGAGGGGCTTCTGGAGGGACAACGGGGACGCTCCCCTCGCTGCGCCAACACAGAGGAGCAGCGAGCGCCCCGCCGGGCGGGGGAGGGGGCAGCGGAGCCCACGGTTCCCGGTGCGCGAGGCGGCCCCCTCCCCCGCGGACGTGAGCCCTGCACGTCCCTGCCACGGGCCGGCGGCGGGAGGACAGGAGGCGCGAGACTGCTGCACATGGGCACACACACGCACACTCACGCTCGTGCACGCACACACGCACACACACTCGTGCACGCACACACGTGCACACACAGTCAAAGCAGACTACCTGCTCCCTGAAGCTGCGTCATCGGACTCTTCGTCAAAAGGCAACAAAGGGCGGATCCGACAGTGAACTCGGATATTCCCCCTCAGCTCCTACAACAATGAGGTTGTGCCTGTGAGCTCGGGGGCTGCTTCCTCCCAGAGCGACTTCCGCGTCGGCCTGACGACCGCGTCCCCAGGACGTGAGGGCTGCGGTTCCTCCGTGGTGTCCAGACGAGTCCCCAAGGAGACGCGCTGAGCGGTTCTAAACATCCACACTTAAGTGTGTTCACGTCACAAACCACTGTCTCGTGGTGACAAGTGTCCAGAGACCGCCTCTCAATGGCGACCCGTGTCAAATTGATGGGCATTTTGGGAGAAGCTTCTGAAATCTGGTACTTTTCCTACTTCCAGACCCTGCCAAGAGTCACGGCACCATGTGACAGCACAGAGACACGGGGTGACAGGGTGACAGCGCAGAGACATGGGGTGGCAGGGTGACAGCGCAGAGACGGGGTGACAGCGTGACAGCGCAGAGACACGGGGTGACAGGGTGACAGCGCAGAGACACGGGGTGACAGGGTGACAGTGCAGAGACATGGGGTGACAGGGTGACAGCACAGAGACAGGGGGTGATAGCATGACAGCGCAGAGACACGGGGTGGCAGGGTGACAGCGCAGACATGGAGTGGTAGTGTGACAGCGCAGAGACACGGGGTGACAATGCAGAGACACGGTGACGTGTGACAGCACAGAGACACGGGTGACATGTGACAGCACAGAGACACGGGGTGACGTGTGACAGCACAGAGACACAGGGTGACAATGCAGAGACACAGGGTGACGTGTGACAGCGCAGAGACACGGTTGACATGTGACAGCACAGAGACACGGGGTGACAGCGGGGAGTGTGTCCGTGTGGCTGGGCTCGCCTCGGCCAGGCAGCGCTCAGACCCTGATGGCGCGGCGTCCACCATGCGCGGTGACCCTGGCCCCGCGCTGCGCCCCCGCCTGTCTTGTACCCACTGGTCCTTCTACGACGTCGGGACCAAAACGAGGCGCCTCCTCCTCGACAGGACGGCTCGCCAGGACCTCCAGCCGCAGTCGCGTCCCCTGAAGCCCTCCTTCTCGGCTCCCGCCCCGGGGCCCTCAGTCACTCATCCCACTGGGTGTCCGCAGCAGGACGGCCGCCCAGACCAGGTGCGAAGAGGCACCGAGAGGCCTAGAAAGCGCCGGGCAGGCGGCAGGAGCAGGTCAGACACGGGGGAGCGGCTCCCCGGCAGGTCTGGCCACGGAGGAGCCCAGGGACGGGAGAGACCCCCCAGGAGCACCGCCGGGTCCTGGGGCCGCCGGTCTGCGGGGCCGCGAGCCGGGCCGGGCTCAACCCCGTCACTGAACCTCACGGAGGTTCATCCAACAGACCGCTAACCGTGGCCTCATGGGGTGCAGACCGGAAACCCGAGTGCCCGCCCCGTGGGCCACAGACCCCAGGCCGCGTGCGAGAGTGAGGGGCGCTGCGCTCTGCGTCCTGCTAACGGGGGAGGGGGAGCTGGGACCGGGGCTGCGAGGGAGGCAGAGCTCTGGGCGTCCCGGGTCCAGCGCTCCCTGTGCGGACCTCTGTACCCCCACATGTCCCAGGGCCCCCGTGCAGACCTCCACCCCCACGCGTCCCGGGGCCCCCCGTGCAGACCTCCACCCCCACGCGTCCCGGGGCCCCGTGCAGACCTCCACCCCCACGAGCCCCCCGCCCCCCCCAGCCCCCGCCGCGCTCACCACCAGGCGGTTGTGAAGCTCCCTCCGCCGCCGCTGCTCCAGCAGGTACCGCGCGTCCGCGTCCCGCAGGCGCTGCTCCAGACGGCCCGCCTCGCACCGCCAGGCTGCGACAGGGGTTCGCCCGCGGGTCTGGGGTCAGACTACCCTCAGGGAAAGGCCCTTCTCCCTCTTGTCCCGTCCACTTTTCCATAAAACATGGCACGTTTTCAAAGCTGAGAGACAGGGCTTTCCCTGAAATCGCAGCACCGTCCCCTGCGCGGGAGCACGCGGTGTGCAGGCCCACTGTGCGCGCCGAGTCGCCTCCCCCAAGACGGTCAGGAGAGCGTCCCTGGGCCGAGTGCACTGAAGAGGCAGGAGGGGCCCTGCGTCCTCGGTGACCGGAACTAAGATATCCGGGGGGCGCCTGGGGTCCGGTCAGTGGGCACCCGCTCCTGGTTTTGGCTCAGGTCATGATCTCACAGTTCGTGGGTTCCAGCCCCGCGCCGGCTCTGTGCTGACAGCTCGGAGCCTGGAGCTGCTTCAGGTTCTGTGTCTCCCTCTCTCTGCCCCTCCCCTGCTCTCTCTTTCTCTCTAATAGACTAAGATGTCTGTCAGCCTGGAGGAAACCTAGGGTGCCTTGGCTCACGCAGCGCCGCGGGGCCGAAGCGCCCGCCTCCGGCTGGGGCCCCGAGGACACTGTCCCGCCCCGACCCTGGCGGAGCCACACAGACGTCCCGGATGCGAGGAGAGGGCTGAGCAGATCGCACGGAGCCTCCCGCCACACCCTGGGAGCCCTGACCCGGGGCACTCAGCAGGGACACGGCACCCCCACGGTGCTGGCTCCTGCCCCCGGGCCTGGGCAGGGGCAGGAGTAAGGGGAGAGGGACACGCGAGTGGGGCCACGGCTTACTCAGCAGAGCCTGGTGGGCGAGCTGTGCTCTCTGGACCCCCGCGGCCACTTCAGAAAGAGCCGCCCGCAGGTGGTCCCAGCAATTCCGGAGAACTTCCAGAAAAGAGGCATGCAGCGCCTTTAGGTCTTGCTTCAGTGTCTTTGAAACAGAAACATACAGAACTGAGAGAGTGAGTATTCTGTGTAATGATCACCCAGGCGTCCACGGAACCAGAACCCAGCCCCACGGAGAACGCAGTCACATGCTAATTTATCATGAACTCAATCTGCGTAAAGCTCAAGTTCTGCAAAGTTACATGGAGGACAGGTTCTGTCTGCTGAGGACTCGCTGGGGAGGCGGCCCGGGCCACCGTCCCTCCACACACAGCTGCGCGGCCCCGATGTCTCGTCCAGACCGCCTGCTCGGAGCCAGGCGGTCCTGACCTTGGGGACACACGTCCGCCCAGGTGCGCACACAGGCGCCTTCAGAGAAGTGTGGGGACAGTGCAGCGCCGGGCCCTCCCTTCTGACGCGGCTGGAAGGCCGTTGGCGCCCGGACAGGCGGCCCAGAGGAGGAGCGCTGGGGATAGACGCCGTTTGCTCCGCTAAACCTTGCTTTTCTGTGACGGGGACGCCGTGCCCGTAGGCCTGGGAAACGTCCGATCAAATGCCAACACTGAGGTGAGTCGCAGCGTGAGCGGAGGCGGGGGAAGCCACTCGCTGCTGCGGAGGCCCGTCCACTCCGCGATGAGACAAAGAACTGACTCTACAGAGACCTCGCGCGTCCGCTCAGGGGCAGGAAACAGGCCTCGCGGGGCGGACTAATCACGTTCGCAGATGGCGTGCTTGTCGTCATCAGGGTCTGGGTTTTCCTCCTGACTCTCACCCAGGTCACGCTGTTTGTAACAAAAGAGGAGCAATACCCCCATCGGACGGTGGTATAAAAATACACCCCGCGGCCTCACCCTGGACGGGTGCCAGCGCGCTGTGCGGCCCGCCCCTGCCTCCCCCCCACCCCCACCGCCCGCCACTCCCCGCGGCTGCTTCCGCGGACGGAGGCGACATTCGTCCTGGTTAACCGGCCCCGAACAAGCACTTTTCGACCCCCGCCGTTGAAGTAAACGAGAGGGCGGCTGTGACTCTGGCTCCCGGAGCGGCTGACGGCAGTCCCACGGCCACACAGCGCTTTTCCCTCCTGTTTCCGCTCAGGACCCCAGGCCGGGCGCCCTCGGGCCCAGCAGGTGGTGGGAGCCCCTCGGGCAGGGGATGACCCAGCGAGCAAAGGCCACGAGGGCAGTGACGGACAGTCTGCGTCTGCTAAGGGAGCAGCTTTGCTTCATTAAAGTAAAGCTTCTTACGAGGAGATCTATTTTTGGGGCGCCTGGGTGGCTCAGTGGGTTGAGTGCACGACTCTTGATTTTGGCTCAGGTCATGGTCCCAGGGTCGGGATGATGAATCTGAAGTGGGTTTCATGAGCAAATGGCTAAGAAACAAGGCTTGAGACGTTTTTGGTTGCAATAGGGCGATTTTACTCCAGCACGGGGACGGGGCTGTGGACAGGAAGAGCTGCCCTGGGGCAGTGGGGAGGGACGGCTGCCTACTTGCAAGTTTGCGGACGGAGGGGGTGGAGAAAGTGAGTCTAAGAAACTTGGAAGTGGCTTCCAGGACCTTGGGGGGCGAGCTGCTCTGACGATCAGGTTACTTCTAGTCTTTTATTGTCTTTAACGTTTATTTATTTTTGAGAGAGAGAGAGGGAGGGAGAGAGTGAGCATGAGCAGGGGAGGGGCAGATAAGAGAGGGAGACACAGAAGTGAAGCAGCTCGGGGCTCTGAGCTGTCAGCACAGAGCCCGACATGGGGCTCGAACTCATGAACCGTGAGATCATGACCTGAGCTGAAGTCGGACACTTAACCGACCCGACGGAGCCCCCAGGTGCCCCAGGTCACTTTTAGTCTTTAATGACATGTCAGCGCTAAGGCCCCCGAGAGCTCCTGGGGGAAGGTCACACTCCGCCCGCCTCAGGTGCGAGTCCGCGGCCGCGGGCTGTACGGAGATCTCATCTGAGCCACATATCTCCTGCCTCTGTGTCCGTCTCAGTGGGACCGAGCCCAGCACGGGCTCTGCACTGAGATGCGCCCTCCCTCGGCCCTTCCCCCTAATAAATAAACAGGGAAAAAGGAGTGGGCCTCTCTGGACAGGATGATGTTTGCAATTTCACCAGAAAATCACGGACCGTGGCCGGCGGGAGGGCTCCTACCTGAATCCCGGGGCGCAGCTGGAGCAGAGCCCAGCGGGGGCCTCCCTGCGGCCGGGCCCGCTGGCCGCACACGGAGCAGAGCCCCGAGGACGCGCCGCCGCCCTGTGCAGCTGCTCCTTGGAACTGGGGTGCAGAAAAGAATAAAACACGGTTCAGCGTCTCAGAACCCTGGGGCGCAGGCGTTTCCTCCGAGGGGCGGGCACTCCCGGCTGCGCCCACCTGCTGGGGTCGGGCACAGCTCTCGAGGCACCGGGCACCCGCCCCGTCCGGCCACACAGGTGGCACCGCATGGGCACCAGGCGCGGGGCGGCCAAGCGGAGGGCGTTAGCGAGCGCAGGTGCGCACAGGCCCCGGGCGGCCCGGACGATGCAGCGGAGAGGTGGGGGGACAGGTCAGTGACAGGGTCGCCGTCCGGGTGGATCCTTCGTATTTTCCCGACAGACACTTGCACAGAAGGAGCAGGAGGGAGTGAGGGGACCGTCGGGGGGACGGAGCGGTGAGCGGGACCCATGCGGGGACCCACCCGGGGCAGCCCTGGCTCGGCGGGGAGGCGACCCGGGGTCGGGGACAAGACAGGGCCCCTGCGGTCGTGGCCGGGGCAGGCGGCCGGCGAACACGCTCGGGGGTTGCTGCGTCTCCCAGAGCACGCGCGTGAGTGCCGGTGCCCCCCCACCGCGTCCCCGCAGCGGGACATCCCGCAGCCACGCCCGCCCCCGCGGAGAACCCGGAGGCGAGGCCGTCGGGAAGGTGCGGCGTCCACCGCCTACTTAACGGGGCACATCTGTCCTGCGCGCAAGCCCGGAGCTGCGCAGAGGCCGCGGACGCAGGGTGAGCGCGCCCTTCCTCAGCAGGAGCTCACTGCCCCGCCTGCCCGGGGGGAGCACAGGGGAGGGGGCAGGCCTCTGTGCAGATGGGGTCATGCCGGTCACCGACGGTCACCCCCGTAGCGAGGGGGAGGCCCAGGGAACCTCCGGAGGAGCCAGCGGATGCGGGGCTCTGGGACATCCGCCCCTGACTGGGGACGGCACCGAGAGCAGGTGGACCGCCGGCGGAGGAGGGGAGTACCCGGAGCGCCAGGTGCGCTGGGACAGGCCAGGGCGTGGCGGGGCCCCCTGAGGACCTGTGCACCAGCCCCGGGGGTCAGGGGGTCCTGGGGCCAGGGGGTGGGGCCTTGCCCTGCCACGGAGGGTGTGCCCAGCCAGGCGCTCCCCATCCAGGCCGCAGGGGCAGGTGCACCTTCCAGCACCGGGAGATCCTCCCGGAGTGCTGGGGTGGCAGCGACTTGGGAAGAGCTTTTCAGGGCGCGGGAGACGCTGCCGCCCGGGGGTCCAGACAGCGGGCAGCGCGGAGCCCCCAGGCCGGACCGTGCAGGGGTAACTCACATTCCTGTGCCCGCGGGAAGGCCACGGGGATGCACGGAGCGTGGTGCTTCAAGGTGGCAGAGACGACGGGCCCCCGGAGCCGGAGGCCTGGGTGCAGGCAAGAGGGTGGCTGGGACCCCCGGGGACTCACGCAAGCACGGGCGGTGAGTGACGGGAAGTCCTGGTTGCTGCCAGCAGGAAAGTCAGGGCCCCGAGTCCCCGAGAGCTGGGACGGGCCAGGCCTGGTGTGGGGGGGCGGGGGGCCACCCGCTGTTGGCCAGCAGTGTCTGGGCCTGTGGGTGGGTGGAGAGGAGCAGGGGCCCCGTGGGCGCGTGGCCATCACCTGGCCGGGTGGCTCCTGGGCCCCTGCTCCAGGCTGGGCTCGGGGAGGCTCGCTGGGAAGGGGTTGGCCGTCCCTGAGCCGTGGCAGCCGCACTGCTTTGCGCGGCCTTGGGGGCACGACCTAGCGACTCGTCGCTCACGCGAAGTGCCCCAAACACGTCGGCACCCAGACACAGCTCACAGAAAGTCTATGGGTTCTGGGAGAAAACCAGGACACCGTTGTCACGGCCACACGGAGGCTGCCCGGGGGCTGCCGTGAAGCCAGCTGTGCCCGGACTTCCCAGGGACGGGTCCGAGCGAACGCCGGTTGCCAGTGGCCTGCGCCCCCAGTGCCCCCTGCTGTACGATCACCCCCCCGCTTCTCAGTGTCCCGCTGAAGCCAACACTTCCCGGCGTCTCTGGCAGGTAGGATGGCTGTGCCACAGCACGGGTCAGGGAGGACTTCTGAGCCATGACCTGAAGGCGGACAGACAGACGTGGTGGACGTGTTGGGGTGCTCTGCCTGACTCGTCGCTCCCTGTGCGGATCGTGGCTGTGAGAGCCGGAGCCCTGGCAGCCACGGTGGAAGCAGGAGACACGGCTGCTCCCAGCAGCACGCAGCTGCCTCCATCCAGGACACGGACGGCGGGTGGCACTGGCAGAAACCCGGACCACAGGACGCCACCAGCACCCGGCCTGGAGGCCCGTCCCCACTCCTCTCTTCCTGCCGTATCCAGCACAACGCCACCCCCGAGTGAAACGCACAGTGAACAGAGGTGTCGGCTCCCCCTGGTTTGGGTTAATTAATCTGCCAACCACTTTCTTCGCCTGAACTTTTACGAAGACCTTTCTCTGTTGCCAAAAGCAAGTCTGCAGGCACGTGACTGCTCCTCACCAACGGTCCCTCCCACAGCAGGTCACGGAGGCGGCCCCGCGTCGGCCGGGCGAGGTGGCAGCCCCTGTGGGCCGGCGGGGGGCCCGCTCCGTACATCCACAGTGCAGGACGCTGTGCCCGTCGGACTCTGCCTCGGTGCCCGTGTGGCAGGGCACTGCCTCCCTCACAGAGGTGAGCTCCGGAGAAACACGACGCGGAGATTCAAGGCTCTGCTCTTAGCAAACAGTCATCGTGGCTCCGATCGCTCCTCTGGCGACGGGAAGGACGTGAAATGATCCCGAGTTTGCTCGGTGGCGCTTCGGGGGCTCCGGGTGGGGTGCCACGCACCGCCTTGGGCGCAGGGGAGCGGCACGGTGGCAATGACAGCGTCCGGTCACAAACACCCACGGAGGGAGAGGGGTCTGTTGACTCCACAACCTCCCGGCTCCCTCCTTGCGCCGCTGCTGGAGATGAGGTCCGTGCGCCTCTCGGGAGGGACCGCGGTGCGGCGTGGGTCCGTGTCGCCGCGGCGCCCCTGAGCCCGCGCCGTCCCCCCGCCCACACCCGCCCGGCCCGGCCTCGGGCTCACGTGCTGGGAAGCCAGCGTTTCCCCTCGACTCCCGGCTGCTGGGGGAGCGTGTTCGCCCCCAAAGCCTGGGACGTGCCTCAACCTGCGCTGAGCCCACGGGGCTCCTTCCCCAGGGCAGCGGGGACGCCCTGGCGACCGAGCGGCAGGGAGCGGGCGCGGAGGCGGCGGGCAGGGCCACCACCGCGGCTGGAGGGCCCGTCACTTGTTGAGGTGAAACATTCAGAAGCGTGAGAAAGAGAGGCGGACGGGGTACCAAGTCCAGGAGAGCCGGTCCCTTGCGGGGCTCCGGGGACACGGACCGCGGGTCCCCGGGCGGGCGGCAGGAGCGCGGGCAGGGCCCCGGACAGCCCGGAGAGCGGCCACCACGGGGCTGATGGCGTCCCCTCCTTGCCGCTGAAGCCAAGTCAAGGCCCTAAGCTCAGGAGGCTCGGATCCTCTCTGGGAAAAACTAACCGCATCTAGATGAAACCCGGTTCTAACTGGTGCTTGGAGAACCCTCACCCACAGACGGCGGGAGCCTCCGAGACCCCGCCTGCTCCAGCCCCCCGGCCAGGGGCGCAGGCTCCACGTGGGGCTGGAAGTTTCGCTAGAGCTCCAGCCGCTGTGGCCACGGGGGCTCCTGGAGCAGAAGAGGTCACGGCGCTGCCGGATGATACCGGCCTCACGCGCCTGGTGCGGCACCCGGGGGAGACCCGGGGGGAAGCCCGGGGGGCGTGGGGGGAGGTGGGGGAGACCCTGGGGGGCTGCAAGGGGGGATTCTGGGGGAAACGTGGGGGAACGCAGGGGGGGTGGGGAGACTCTGGGGGGATGTTGGGGGGGGCCGGGGGGCCGCGGGGGGATTCTGGGGGAAACGTGGGGGGATGCAGGGGTGACTCAGGGGATGCAGCTTCTTGGGGCGCAGGCCGGACAGGCTGGCGGGATGGCTCACGCGCGCAGGTGCGGCCGGTGCCATGAACAAGTGAATGAATCCTTCGCTTAAAGGCAGTAGGAGCTGCTGCAAGAGTGTTCGGTCTCTGTCCAGGGGATCCTGACACGGCTGTTTAAGGAGGTCTCCCGTGGCCCCCAGCGTGCTGGCTGTGTCACCCTGTCTCCGCGGCCAGCGCGTCCCCGCCACTCCTCACGGGCCTCCTCCTCTGACAAGGACTGGGTGGCACACGGGGCCCACCTGGATGAGGACAGCAGGGGCAGCGCTCCCGCGTGCCCTGCGTGCTGTCCCTTCCCTCCCGGGGGCACACCTGCAGGAGGACGGGCCGAGGCGCTGCTGAGGGAGGGCTCCCCCTTCGGCTGGGTGCGCAGTCTGGGCGGAATCTCCGGGCGTCTGTCCCAGGAGGGCAGGACGGGGATGGGGCCGAGGGGCTTTGGGGTGCAGGCGGAGGGGGTGTCACGATGCCACCGCACGCGTAAACCGGGTAACGTTCCCGTCTGCAAGTCACACCTCAGGAAACTGTTTGGAAGAGCGCACGCGCCGCGCGGTCATTGCTCACCAAGGCGCGAGACCCGGGAGACGGCCCGGCGGCTCCCCCGCCGGGAAGGGGAGGCCCGCACCGCAGGCCGCGGCGGCCGTTACCTGCGCCAGCCTCAGGTGGAGAACTGCGTTTTCCGTTTCCAGATCAACTATCCGCTCGTCTTTGGCCTGAAACCAAGGACGAAAACAGGGACGTTACGAGTGTAAATGATGGTCATCCGCGGGCACTCTGTCCTGAGCGCGAGTCTGGGAGGGAAGCCAGAGACGCCGGGGAAGAGCTGGGGGGCGGGGATCCTGGAGTGGGGGCCCCGGGCCCCATGGCCACGGCGCCCGCTCCAGGTGTGGCCCCCAGCAGCGGGGGCTCCCTGAGGGCACAGAACCCTGCATTATGGTACATAGACACTGTGCCTCAGTCAAGCTGTTCCACCCACCCCCCCAATCCATCAGGGTCTACACTTAACAAGAGCTCCAGTGACCCACATGCACATTCACATCCGGAATGCACGGCCGTCGGCATCCTGCTCACCAAAATCAGCCTTCCTTTCAATTTTTCTTTTTTAGTGGGCGCCACGCCCAGTGTGGGGTTTGAACTCAGGACCCTGGGATTGAGTCACACACTCTACCTGCTAAGCCAGCCAGGTGTCCCTCTTTCCCTTTATTAACTTATGTAAAGATGTGTTAGAAGTCTGTCACGGGCCAGGCGTGTGTCTGGGTGCTGTGCATGCACAGTGAACCCGTCGGGCATGGACTCCCATCCTGCATGGGGTGAGCGAGCTGGGCGGGGGGTGCGGCCACGTGACAGTTCAAACAGCGACGTGGGTTCAGAGAGAGGCAGGAGGGCCAGCGAGGAAGCCCAGGGCCAAGGGGAAAGCCGTGCAAAGGGCCTCGGCAGGAATGAGTCTGGTAAGCTACGGGGCAGAGAGGGAAGATGGTGTGTCCCCCTGCTGCCCAGAGGGGGTGCTCAGTGGGCGTCCGCCTGAGTTGGCTCAACGGTGTCATTCAAGGGGTCTGTCTGCTGGCCGGTCCCCTGTGCAGTTTGTTCATTACTAAAAGGGGAGGCTGGATCTGCAGCTATTAGTTTTGAATTGCTGATTTCTGTCTTTCACTCTGTCCATTCGGGGCCATGTTGTTAGGTCACATATGCTTTTCCTATCTTTCCACTAGTGACACTTCCATCATTGTCAAATGTCCGTCTTTATCGGTAGTGACATCTACGTCATCTTAACGTCTATTTGGTCTGATATTAGTACAGCCACTCAGTCTTCTGTAGTTGGCGGGGGCATGAGGTCTCTGTCTCCATTCTTTTGCCTACAAGCTATTTGTATGTTTGACGTGGACAGGCAGCGTGCAGTTAGAGCTCGCTTCTTACCTAGTTGGACAACCTGCCTTGCGACTCGTCCCCTCACTTTTTAAAAAATATTTTTAATGTTTTATTTATTTTTGATACAGAGAGAGGCAGAGCATAGAGGGGGAGGGGCAGAGAGAGAAGGAGACACAGAACCGGAAGCAGCTCCAGGCTCCGAGCTAGCTGTCAGCACAGAGCCCGACGCGGGGCTCGAACCCACGAACTGAGATCTGACCTGAGCCGAAGCCGGAGGCCTAACCAACTGAGCCACCCAGGCGCCCCTTGTCCACTCACTTTAATGACACTGATGGGGGTTTGCACCCAACATTTCACTTGTTCATTTTCTATGTGCCTTGTGTCTTCTTTGTTCCTTTTATTGCCTTTTTTTTTGCATTAAGTGAATATTTTCTAGTATAAAATTTTAATTTCTTTAATGACATTTTCCATTAGTTTTTGAATAATTTTCTGAGTGGTTGCTTGAAAGCTCACCCTGTCCTCTGAACCTGGAGAAGTCTGCTTCACAGGGACGGTCGGAGTCCAGCGAGACACAGAGACACGCCTGCTGCAGCTGAACTCTCCCGTCCCCGCTGGTGTGTCGGTGCCGTCACACCTGACATCCCATGTGTCACAGATGCCACAGCCCTGCTATTGTTGCTGCTTTACGTAATCGCGTGTTCATTAAAAAGCTGAGAAAGAAGGGGCAGCAAATACAGACCTGCAGCGTTTGCTCTGTCGGCCTTCTTCACCATGATGAACCACCAGGCTCACTCGGTCCTGTGGATTCAGACTACCATCTGGTGTCATTGTCCTACTCCAGCAAAACTTTGTCCCCACCCACCTCCTTTGTGCCACTTTTGCCAAATAGATGACATTTCTATATGTTATAGTTTCAGCGACATAATTACACATCTACTGTTTTACACAACTGCTTTTTAAATCAGTGGAGAAAACAAAAAAGAAACACACTTTCACCCTGTCTTTTATAGTCCTGTGACTGTCCTTGCTGGCATTCTTTGTGGATTTGTGTTTCAGGTGGGGGGGGGGCACTTGCTTTCAGCCTCAGGAACGTCCTTTAGCGTCTCTTAATGAGGCAAGCCTTCTGGCAACAAATTTTCTCTTACTTTGTTCATCTGGGAAAGCTTTTATTTTGCCTTCATTTCTGAGACAGTTTTGCTGGGTATAATATTTCCAGTTGACAGGACTTGTCTTTCAGCCCTTCAAGCGCATCCCCCGCGCCCCCGTTGCTGATGAGAGTGCTTGTGGACTGACTCGATGAGTCGTTCTTCCCTCCCGGCTCCTCTCTTCCGGTAATTTTATGATGAAGCATGGGGTGTGGATCTCCATGTATTTATCCTGATTGGCGCTCACGAAGCTCCTTGCCAAATTTCAAGACATTTGGGGGAGTTTGAGCAATTATGTCCTTGATATTTCTTGTGTTTTCTTGCTCTCCCCTCCTGGTGTCCCCATGACGTGTGTGTGTTGGGGCGCCTGGAAGCTTCACACCTACAGGTGCCATCCATTTTCCTCCCTTCTATTTGTCACTCTGTTCTCAGGATTGCATAATTTCTACCAAGCTAAAAGTTTGCTGAATCTTTTCTGTCCATTCAAATCTACTCGAGTCCTCTGGGGAATGTCCTCATTTCAGCTACTTTCAACTCCAGGGTTACAATTTTTTTTTTAAGTAAGTAATTTCTATCCCTTTATTGATATTTTCTATCTGATGAGAAAGTTTATTCTTCTTCCCTTCTATAACGTGGGCTCCTTATGTTCACGCAATGACTCCCTTGAAGTCTTATTAATTCTAACATTAGGCTTTTCAATGGTGGTTCTTGTCTGTTTCCCCAAGATGAGTGGATGAGTCTCACTTCCCTGTTTCTTTCACATCTTACGACTTTTTTGTTGAAAACCAGACATTTTAGGAAATGTATGGTCGAAACTTTAGCCAGCGATGCCTTCCCCCCACCTGCACTTTGTTTACGTTGCTGTTTGTGTGCTTTGTTGAGTGACTCAGCTCAGCTCCTCTAGGGAAGTCGTCCCCCCTCAGCGGGAAGCCTTGGTGAACGCCTCGGTCACAGCCCTGGGCACGCACACGGGCACCAGACACAGGAGGGACCGCAGTTGCAAGCAGCTCAGTGTTGTGTGTCTCTCCTTGATCTCTCCGTTAATCTGTGTCCTTTAGCATCACAACCACCTGTTAAGCCCTACTAATTACTGACTGACTGCGTGACCTTTTTCAACAGTGGCCTGGGACATGAATTTCTCGCGTCTGCCCCAATTGCGCTGGGGCCGGGATAGTTTGGGAAGCCCGTCTGGGAGGTCCGTCCTGACCGCAGGCTCTTCTTAGCCTCGCATGAACTAGGTGGCCTGTTAGCTTGCTGCTTGTAATGGGCTGTGTTCCCCCCAAAGTCACATGTCACAGTCCCAAGCCCAGGACCTCAGAGTGTGACTGTTTCTGGAGACAGGGCCTTTAAAGAGGAGCTTAAGTTAAAATGAGGCCATCAGCACGGGCCCCAACCCGACGTGACTGGTGTCTGCGTAGGAAGAGAACATTAGGGCACAGAGAGGTGCTGCGGGGATACCCCCCACCCCGGGACAGGCCACGTGAGCACACCACGAGCCACGGGGAGGGGTTTCCGGGGACACCAGCGCCGACAGCTTGCTCTCGGACTCCCGGTCCCCGGGACTGTGGTTTCAACCACCTGGTGTGCGGCGCGTTGTCATGGGGCCCAAGCAGACGACTCCGTGCTCTTCAGAAAGAAGAGGTCTCGAGTCTGAGCCTCACCGGATTGTTTCAGACGCAGTCAGTTCCCGTGGGAAGGGCTTAGAGCTCTCCCTCGTGGGCTGACGGAAATCTCCAGAAATAAAAACCAGCCCTCTGGGCACCAGGCAGGCCCGTGGCCTCTGGGCTCTTGGCTTGCTCTCTCTCGATGAAATCAAGCCGGGGAAGAGCAACTGGCCCCCCAGGACCCCGGCCTCTTCCGGGGTGTGGCTTCATCATGTGAGTGGAGGCTGGGTGGGTAGCGGAAGGGGACCCTGGCCTCCACCACAGCCAGCTAGGAACTTGGCTTCCTCGACTCTGTGCTGGGGGCCTGTCCAAACTGGCGAGATCCGGCGAGCTGCAGTCCGAAGCTGAGGGGAGGGGCAGCCCCATCTTGGCCACACCCGCCCAGAAGGGGCCTTCTGGCCAACGGAGCCTGGGGGGCACGAGGCAGGGGGCCGCAGACTTGTACTGTTTTTATGGAGATTCTATCAGATTTCTTGAATAAATGTTTCTTCATTTGATGTATGCCGTTCGGGCAACTTACATGGGCTTTCACCCATTTTTCTGTGAGGCTCCCCAGGCTGGCTGGTCTTTTTGGGTGTGGGCTCACAGATGCCCTCACCTAGGCCCCCAGAAGTCCTCCCCTGCCACATCTAACTTGGCCCTACACCTTCATGCTCGCCCTTCTGGGACCACTTGCTACCAGTGACATATTCAAAATACGGATCTAACCGCTTTTCTCTCCTTTAAAACCTCTTCGGCAGCCTTTCCTGGACCTCAAGATAAAGAACATCCTGGTCCTGCTTGAGGCTGCAGGGCTGCCCCCCTCCTGCCTCCCTGCTCCACGGCTGCCCCCGCCTCCGCCCCAAGCAGCAACCACCTCTACGCTCTGCCAGTTTCCCCGACGCCAGCCTTAGGGCCACTTGCCACGGCACGTCTGCTCCTCTTTGGGGACAGCTCTGTCCTTAACCCTCGACCCTCTGCCAGACGGCGGTCTCCCGGCCCAGGAGAGCCTGCTCCACCTCTGACTCCCACACCCGGCCAAGGTTGTATGATAAGCCCCTATAGGTCTGGGTACGTCCCCTCCGCAGGTGCATTCTGGGTCCACTTTGGTGGTTTACGTTTATTTTGTGACTACTTTCCTCTTTTATTCCACCGATGCTCTAAGTGAGCAGGGATCAGGTTACACGTGTGGTCGCTTCACCACCCAATTCAGCACAGTAGACAGCAGACATTGAACAAGTCCTGGGAGAGGCGCCTCGGTCTCAGGTGGGGGCGGCGAGGCCTCAGGTGAGGGTGGGGTGCGCGGAGGCTGGGAGCTGGGTCAGACCAGGACCTCGCACCCTACAGAGCGGAAGGTGGGAGCACCAGGGGTCTTGGGGTGCTGTCAGGCCTACTGCCCCACGCTGGCCCCGCCCCCAAGGCTCAGGGGCGGGAGGGGGTGGGGCTGCAGGCGGGGCCGCAGCGCTCACCGGCGCCTGCTCACCTGCACCTGCCGCTGCAGCTGCCGGGCCCGCTGCTCCCAGAAGCGCCCCCAGCGCCCGCCAGGCGGAGGCATCTCCAGGCCCGGCCCTCAATCCGCCTGCTGCGCGGGCGTTTGCGCCCTTGGTTTCCATGGCGACGGGGTCACGGGATGCGGGGACGGGGGTGGGTGGGGGGCAGCTACATTTGAAGACCATTTATTGAATATTGTGGGGGTTCCAACCCCATGTAAATTACAGCCTCCGGGCGGTACTCAGTACTTACCGTTGGTCCCTTAATTTAACGTCTGGCCGAGGGCTCCCTTTCCCATAACAATGTCAGTCGAGAGAGGGCCTGTGGGGCCCCCTGGGAACAGGAGGCAGGGGACAAGCATGAGAAGAGACCAGCGGGCGTCGCTCTGGGCCCCGAACCGCTGCAGGCAGGCGGGGGGTGGCGGCAGCGCTGGCCAGGCCCCAGGGGCAGGGGGAGCGCCCCGGGGTGAAGCCACAGCACAGGTGCAGGTGCCGGCGCACCACCTGTGGCTGGACAGGGACCTCCAGGGCAAGCCCTCACCCTCTCTTCTGCAGCCCTGCAGCAGCCGGCCCTGACCCCTGCTCCGGCCTGCCCTCTGGGTCCGCCCCCCCACGCCCACTGCTCCCACAGGGGTGCTGTTCTGGCCCTGTGCCCTGGGAGGGTGGCAGAGGACGGCCACATGGCGGGTCATGAAATACTCCCTCGGCTCTTGGACACTGGCCTCTTGGTGTTCTTCCATCTGCTTCCGGCCTCCTCTGCCAGTCTCCCCTCACGGCACTGAATGCCATCTGGACCCTGATGATGCCCTAATTTTGTGTCCAGCTTGCCCCCTCCCTTGAGTTCCTGACCTGTAGGCCCCACTGCCTGCTGGTGCCAACCAGGGGCGTCCCCACGATCACCCCCGTGTGGTCCCCACTCTGCCTGACCCCTGGAGCATCTGCATTCTCTGCCCGCTGGGACCCACACCTTGGCATTCACTCCTCTGATCACCCCAGATGCCATCATGGGCAAGTCCTCCTGGGCTCAGCATAGTGACGGCACCAGCCCCTTGGACGATCACCTACACGGTGACATGTCAGACAGACACTCCATCCCTCTGGCTTCTCCATTAGCATAAAAAGCAGGCACTCAGGATGGCCCACGCACCCCTGCCTGCCTTGCATCCCGATCCTTCTCTGCCCCCTCCCCCCCTCCCTGCCCACTGGACTCCTGGGTCAGTGACCTCCTGGCTATTCCTGGGGGCGCCAAGCATGCTCCCACGTCACTGCCTCTATCTCCGCGGCCCTGTGGATGCTCGTTCAGGGCTCGGATCAAACCCATCCCGCATGGACGAGGACCCACATCCTTCCCCTCTGGAGCAGCGCTCTTGGGGCTGCTCACCAGGAGCAGGTACTGGTGCCACCGTCAGCAGAGCAGACCCAGAGCTCCCGCGACAGCAGCCGCTGAGCCGCAGCACCCGCCGATTCCCTGTTGGCTGAAGGAATGCACCCTCGAGAACAGGACTAGCGAAGAGGACGCGGGAACGTGCCGCACCCTCCTCCCAGCGCACCCTCCTCCCGCCTCACCCTCCTCCCAGCGCACCCTCCTCCCGCCGCACCCTCCTCCCAGCGCACACTGGTCAGAACGAGGAGGAGACAGACCACCGGCTTGGGGTCACAGCAGCAAACGTGCTGGTCAAACACAGCGTGAGGACTCTCTTCACTCCTGGGCTGGTGAGGCCACCGGGGCCGTCGGCACACATGTGATGCGCACACGTGGTGCGCATACAATACAGCGCTCCTACTCCGAACAGAAGCCACCCAGCGATGGGGAAATGACTTGCGCTGGGTGCCGGAGCCAACGATTCAGGAGACCTGGGCAGCGGGGACACAATGGCGGAGGGTGAGGTGGTGGGACAGGGAGCGCAGAACTTGGGAGCGTGTCCTGCCCTCGCTGACTGATGCCCCACAGACATCCTTCTATCGGGGTCCCTGCAGCCAGAATCCGGTCCCCATGCGGGGGTCTCCAGGTCCGGTGCACCCCCCGGGCCACACGGGAGCCTCTGCCCTGAATCGCTGTGGTGCCCGAGTAGAGTGTGTGAGTGCCGTCCAGCTCGGGCTCCCTCACCACCAGCCCGACGGGGCCACTGATGGTCTCCCATCCGATTTCCAGGCAGCCCCGCTGAGGGCCACTGTGTGCTCTGCCCCAAGACCACCAGAGGTCCGTGGACAGCACACCGGGGGGCAAAGGACACCGCTGGTGCCACCTCGGTCAGTGGCACGTGACGAGCTGGTGCTGGGAGCCCTCGGTCGGGCACTGGTCCCTGCTCTGGGGGCTGGAGCCCCATGCTGGGGGGCCCCTGTGCATTTCTGCCACCGGCAGCCGCCTCACCCTTCAGATTGATTTTCTCCTGCTGCCTGCAGCCCACCACGCTTCTGTCGCCAGTGGAGATGAACTCTTTCCGAGAGCGTCCTGCATGATCCTGTTGGCGGAAGCGGGCAGCACAGTGTGGTCTTTGAGCCATGACTTTTACTACAAGAAAGATCAGGAAATGACGTGGAAGAACGAGCAAACACAGCCCAGGCCGTCGAAAGGAGAGGCAGGTGCGTCTAAAAGTGCCATCCTCTCCATCCAGAGTCCGGTACCTGGAATAGTGTCCAGGGCCGCCGGAGGGCTCTCAGGGACCCGGCAGGCACACCTGGAACCCAGACGGCCACCAAGGAGCCCTGGCCCTGAGCCCGTCCTTTCCTCCTGCCGGGAAATGCTGTTAGAACGTGTCCGTGCTCTCCCTGGGGCAGACGCGCCGGCCTGCTGGCCGGTCTCTATCTGGGGGCCTGACCCCCAGGGGAGAACTTGGGGAGACAGGAGCGGTGCAATCAGCCTGTCTTCCAGGTCTCCTGTCTGTGCTGATGTTTTATGTTGTTTTTAAAAATTCCAAGGTGAAGGTGGACCCACTGTCCCCAATTCAGACTTGGCCATTTGTTGTCATCTCCATAAGAGAATAAAACGTAAGGCTTAAAAGCGCAGAAAAAGGTAAGGCCTAACCCAGCAAACACGTAAAAACATGATCTGACAGTCACCGTTCTAGTTTCTGTTCGAAGGCGTTGGCACTGGCTTCCCGCCTTGTCTCTGGGCACCTCTAGGATCCACCCTGCACCCCCACGCCGTGCTGGGGCCCCCGGGGTAACCTGCAGCCGGGGCCTGCCGTCGGCAAGCGCCGCGTGCCCCTCAGCGTCCCTGGGACCTTCCTGAGTGGTCTCCGCGTGCGATCGTGCCACCGCCACCAGGGGCCTGCAGGGAGGCTGCGTGAGGACCGCAAGTCTTCTTTCTGGGCTTCAGATCCACCTCCTGGTGCCCGCTGCCCCGTGTCCTACCCGGCATCTGCCTGAGCAGCCTCTCTGCCCCAGCGATCCTGCTGCGGGCAACAGTCCTTTCTCACAAGGGGGAAAGTCCTTCTCTCCAGAGGCCCGCCACCGCCAGCGGGCCCAGGGCCTTCCGCCAGGCCCTCCGAGCGCCCTGTTCACCTTCCATGGACGCATCGTGAACCGTCCCCCTGCGTCTGTAGGATACTTGCAGCCAGTGTCACAGCGACTGACGGGGCAGGCAGTCGTGGCTCGTGTTTGTGGAATAACCTGCGTAAGACACTGGTCTTAAAATCCCAATTTGGAGCTGAACGCACATCTTGTGGGGCGTCGTGACTGTGAATAAACCACTGAGTACCGTCCTGAGACGTCACTCGGTACCTGTTCCCCGTGCGAGCCCCTTCTGCAGCAGAGGTGGGGCCCGAGACCTCGCTGCGGCTCCGCGTCCCCCCGAGGTCCAAGCCAGTCTCTCCAGTCCGTCTCCCACGCAGCGGAGCCCAGGAATCCTCTTCCGGGGCCCCTCCTGGAACCCCGGGCGGTGCAGGCGAGAATCGTTACTTCCTCCAGGAGCGGTGTCGGTGGTCCCGGGGGCCTGCCGTCCTCCCAAATCTCAGAGCACCTTTCTGGGCACCGAAATCTACTGCAAGCCAACACTGGCGCTCTGACGGCAAGCAGCGGTCCTACCAAGATCGCCGCGGGTTTCCACAGAAGCCCTGTGTATGGTCCTGCGTGTGGTCCTGCGGCACCCACTCCGGCCAGCCCACCTGCCCCGGGCCTCCAGAGGTGGGAGCACGGGGGCGGCAGGGGGAGGAGTCCCTGCCAAGTCCCTGTGACCATGGGGTGTGGCCATGGGCCCGGTGAACGCTGGGGGGGTGGGGGGGGGGGTCAGGGACGGTGTCAGTGCGGCCCGCGGTCAATGTCAGGGTCTGCGTGATGAGGACAAAGCATTCCCCCACACCCCGGAAACCTCGCCGGACACAGGAATGACGCCCTCGGACTGACTGACGAGCAAACGCACAGGTAGGGGCGGGGGGCGGAGGGGAGGCTGCAACCGTCATGTCTGCCAGCACGAGTCCAGTAATAACGAGTGCACTTAAATACAAAGTTTATTAAAAATAGATCGCAGATGAGCTACAGTAGAAACGGGAAGCACAGCAGATCTGGGCGTGTCCACAGCGACGCGGTCACGAGAGCACACGGTCACGCGTGGCCGTCACCCAGGGCGGCCCACCCCGCCCGCTCCCGGGTTTACAACCACACACGCACACACGCGCCCCTGCATGTGAGTATTTACACGTATGTGTGTGTCTGTCCGTCTACAGATTAACGGAGCGGTGCCCTCTGCATCCGCCTCACGACAGCAAGTGCGGATTCCGTCCCCGCGGGGCGGCCGGCGCCCTCCGCTGCGGGGCCCACGTCCGCCAGTGCCCCAGGGCGGGCGCGTCCCTCACAAACACGGCGAGGGCGGCGGTGACAGCACACTTGCAGACGAGAGCCCTGACAGACGTGACAAGTATTCACGCCGCACCGCAGTGACGAATCGCACAGCGCGCAGTAAAGTGATTCCTAACGTAAAAAGGCCCCCTCTTCTTGGAAAGTGTGCGTGTTCTCCTAACATTCATGTCTGTAAGAGAACCACCTGGTGCAGAAAAGTCCTCCAGATCCCACAGCAGGGTCTCGTCAAACAGAAGCTCTGCCCGTGAGCCCCACGTGACTCAGCATTTTTCATACCACACAGTAGAAACCGGAGTGGGATCCGCCTCCGCGTGTCGGCCACACGTTCACAGCTAAAGAAATGACACTGGTCACAGTAACTCATCAAATGAAAGTTCAGTAACTACCAGATAGAAAAAAAAAAGGTTCAACACACGTCACTCTTACAGTGTTCAAGTCACAGGAGCCACACCACTGAACTTCGTTCCCAGACAGGACGTGGATGTCACTCCTTCTTCTCCGAATTTAAATTTCTGAGCAATAGTTGTGCTCAAAGGTCACTACTGACCCCCCACCCCCACCTGGTCCCTCTCCGAGACCTGTGCTCCTGTCCGCGTCGGCGCTGCCCCGCGAAGCAGACCCTCTTCACGGATTCCCCTCAGTACTGAAATATTACCTTCCTAACGTAACTGCCATCTTCAAAATCACCAGTGATTTATTAGCCTAACAATAATCTGGCATTTATAAAAATAAAATATCCTAAGCTTCAGTTCTCAACATTTTCTTCTTGGAGAATTTTTAAAAATCAACTATTGAGAATATACCGGGAGGGCTGTCCCCATGCAGAAGGAGGGGCCGGTCACCCTCCTGCGGGACATCTGTGCTCGCTCTGGAGCAGTGCAGACAGTGTCCGGGGACTCCAGCCACGCCCTGTCCTCCCCATGGTCCAGGCTGTGACACGGGAGGGACATGGCCTCCCCGCACCCACTGCCTGCACCTCCCTGCTGGCTCCCTGTTTCCAACTCGGACTCTAGAAAAAGAGACAAAACATGTATCTTCAGGTGAGTCAGATAATTAAGAAATCAGACAGTGTTTACATTGTATAAATGATAATCTCTTGGTAAAACAAAAGAGCTTCTTGGGCCAGGAGGATCTGCAAATCCCACCCATCTTCCAAACAGCCAGTTTGGGACTCAGAAAGGCAGCCACCGCCTTGGCCCCAAGCCCCTCCCCCGAAGCCTCGCGGGCAGGACGCCGGGCGGAGCACGGGCGCCGCTTCCTGGCCTCACTTCGTGTTCAGCTCGTTTTCCAGCTCCGTTAATTTACGAGAGGCCTTCACTTTATTGGACACATCTTGACCTTGTGAGAACAGCCGCTGGCGCTCTTTGAAGGTCAAGTTCTCAGGGGCTCCGGAATTTCCAGGTAAGTCTGCATCGTGGCTGTGTCAGAGGGAAATGCAAGACATCGCTGGTCAAGACGGAAATAACTACACTCCCACAAAACAAATAACCCAGTGAAGAAATGGGCAGAAGACATGAACAGACACTTCTCCGAAGAGGACATCCAGATGGGCAACAGGCACATGAAACGATGCTCAGTGTCACTCAGCATCAAATCAAAACCCCACTGAGATACCACCTCACGCTGGTCAGAGTGGCTAAAATGAACAAATCAAGAGACTATAGATGCTGGCGAGGGTGTGGAGAGACGGGCACCCTCCTGCACTGTTGGTGGGAATGTAAACTGGTGCAGCCGCTCTGGAAAACAGTGTGGAGGTTCCTCAAAAAACTATCCATAGAACTCCCCTGTGACCCAGCAATAGCACTGCTGGGGATTTACCCAAGGGACACAGGAGTGCTGATGCATAGGGGCCCATGTACCCCAATGTTCATAGCAGCACTGTCAACAATAGCCAAGTCATGGAAAGAGCCTAAATGTCCATCACCTGATGAGTGGGTCAAGAAGATGTGGTATATATATACAATGGAGTACTACATGGCAGTGAGAAAGAATGAAATCTGGCCATTTGTAGCAACGTGGAGGACCTTGAGGGAGTCATGCTAAGCGAAATAAGTCAGGCACAGAAGGACAGATACCATATGTTTGCACTCATAGGTCTAACAGGAGAACAGGGGAAACCTAATGGAGGACCAGGGGGAGGGGAAGAGGGAAAAAGTTGGGGGGAGAGAGGGATGCAAAACTTGAGAGACTATTGAATACTGAAAACGAACTGAGGGTTGAAGGGGGAGGGACAGGGGGAAAAAGAGGTGGTGGTGATGGAGGAGGGCACTTGTGGGGAAGAGCACTGGGTGTTGTGTGGAAACCAATTTGACAATAAACAATAAAAAAAAAACGGTGGAAATAACTTGTCAACGATTAGGTAACTTTACATAACGGGCAATTCAGTTCCATTTTCTGTGAGGGAGACTCATTCTTTGTTCAACCCGCGGAGACCCTCCCTACAGATATGGTTGCTGGGGCCATCGGTCCATGCAGGAAAGGGGCGGGATGTTCCCGACTGGGACGCTCACTCTCCCAGTCACGGCCCCCTCTCCGCACGCTGGGAAGCTCTCTGAACGGGGGCTCTCAGGAGCCGAGTTCATCTAAAGAGGGCAGTTCAAAAGCACGTGACTTCAGTGAGCCCTGCCCGTCCCGCGAGGCGCCCATCCGTGCACCCGAGCTACAGCGGGTTCCAGGAAGGCGCTGACGATCTTCTCCATCAGCTCCCCTGCCTGGGCCAGTCTGCCCACCACCTGGTGAGGGCACTCAGCCGGGACACTAAGCCTGTTCCCGTCTCGTGCCTTCTGGACACTGCGGTGGGCGCGAATGGCAGCACCTCCTCTGGTTCTGCAGTTCAGAAAGTTCTAGACTAGAAAGCCCGGCACCTACACCAGCGCCTGTGGCAGAACTCCGCAGGCAACGAGAAGCGAAGCACGCCTCGGCGACCCTGAGGTCTCTAGACTGTGGACCCGCCGCAGACACGAGCCGCGCAGGGGCGGAAGAGGCTCGCCGCCGCCAGTACCTGTGCGCCAGCTGCTCTCGCGGGTCCCGGCAGCCGTCTCGGGCTCCCATCACTGCCCCGGCGGATCCCACGGAAGAGTTTGGTCCTTTTCCATGAAAGAAAAAGTCAAAGTTAAAGTACCTGCGTACTCTCCAAACCTTACCCTCGATCAAGACGCAGTCTCCACAAGAGCAAGATGATCTCACGCAACAAAAGCAAAAGGCTCTTCAAATGCGACAAGGGATGTCTCGGTCTGCAGCCCGCACCTCTCAGCGGCTGCGTGATCCCATCGCCGCCCCGCGGGCGCCGTGACCTGTGACAGCACAGGTCCGAGCTGGCAGCGGCCAGAAAGTTCAAAGCCGACAAGATGCACGGTTACCGTGAACTCGGAAGATGGTCTGAGATGGGGAGGGGGTCAGCCAGTCCCGACCGGAGGGGTTTCCTTACAAAGTAACCGACAGCAAGGTAACCCGGCCGGGAACCACGTGACGGAAAGGGCTCTTTTCAGTACAGCTACTGGAGTTTTTCCTACATAAATGGTTGTCAGTATTAAAACAAAACTTTTTAAACAAACGAGCCACCAGAACCCCTTGTGTGTGATGAAAATGCTGCACATACGAACTCACTGAAGACACGCCCCGAGGCAGCCACGTGTCCGGAGTGAGCGAGCCGGGGGGCACTCGGCCTGTGTCCTCGGCTCTGCCTGCACGTGGCCCAGCCGCTGAGGTGACAGCACCGCCGCCCGAGCTACCCTACAGGGCTGGTGATGGTCAAGAGATGATGCGGAGAAAAATTTTTTAGTGCACCCAAACACACGACCGCCACTGCTGCGGGGACGCATGAAACCCGTGGCGCACGGCGTCCGTGCTGACGGCCTCCATCATCACATCGGCAGAAAGAAACGTCACGTTTGAAAAGCCTTTTGCTTATGGGGACACGAGCTGGAGCACAATGCTCAAAATACTCAGCCAGCACTGAGAGCACTGCATGTTGGATCAGATAAACAGCAAAATTATCACACCATTTCAACGTTAGACAAGTTGCACAAAAATCAATTTTTGCTTCTTTTCTGTAGGACAGGACACACTGTGCAGACGTATGGGGTTACGTCTGGGCACTGCGTCTTTCCTGTCCCTCAGCAAGGCCCCCTGGGTCACCGCACGCAGAGTCATCCTCCACAAAGACTCAGAAGACCGGCAGATGGCATCTGCAGCCTCGGGGAGCCCGGAGCGGGTCTCCACGTTAACTGTCTGCCGAGAGGAATTTTTTCAACTTCACCTCTAAATTTTGTTTTAGGAAACGTATCTTTTGAGCTTTGTTTGAAGAATGATACTTGCTTCTTCCACTGGTCAAAATATTCTTCAAAATTTTCAAAGTGAATCAGAATTTTACTTTCAGCCGACTGCACGTGCCTTAACACGGCCCGTTTCACAGAGTCCCCGACAGCTCCGTCAAAGCACGCTGCCAGCCACGCCGCTGTGCTGGAACGGGACGGCGCTCATCCCAGTGCGGCCCAAGTCCGTCCCTCCCAGCGCCCAGTGGAAGAAACCGAGCCCCGTCCTCCCCGGAGTGCTCACGGCAGGACAGCGGCGCGGCCGCGTGAGGGGGAGGCGGGGAGCGCCCTGCTCGTGCGCAGACAGCCCCTGCTCCCGGGTGGCCGTGCAGGTTCGAGGTAAGGCAGCGCCAGCTCGTGGGGGAAAGCCCGAGAGGCCTCACGGGACAGCCTGGCCACAGCCTCCTCTGTGCGCGTCACGACACGAAACATCTAAAGCTCAGCTTGTGACGTGCGAGGAGACTGAGGGCCTCTCCCTTCAAAAATGACTCATCTCCCATGAAAGTCTCTGAGGTCCTAGTTAATAGGTGTCAACAACAGAAATTTTACTGAGACTGAACCCTGGCCTCTGGGCGGCTCAGCCTGACCTTGACGCTGAACTTTCCAGGAGCACCCGGGCGCTGTGCGGGCAGGAGGGAAGACCCTGGCAAAACCTGCTTGTTCCAGAAAGCTGCATCACGCATGTTTTGGTTTTTCACCTTCTGTAGGAAGTGTGAGCCCCGTGCCTCGTGCCTCGAGGGTCGGGAGGGCCAAGCCCAGGAACGCTCAGATCGTAAGCGGCCCTGGGGTCTGACTCCTTACAACTTTCAGTTGTATTTTAAGTACCCCTGCAGTGCTGTCTTGGACACTGGTCACCGTGGATGCACCTGCAGTGGCCTTCCGCTCCAGGCACAGACAGGACCGCCGTCATGCTGGGCAGTGACGTCACGGCATGTCTTAACTCCAGGAGACTGTGTGCCTGTTGAGGTCTGGCTAGTGGTGCAATGTGCCGAGTGTCACGGAGCGGGAAGGGGAAACCAGTCAGAGGGAGGAGCGATCCACAAGGGCTGAGTTTCCGGTCCCGGGCGTGAGGCAGCTCGTGTGAGCACCGACTAACGCCACCAGACCACCACGGAAAGTAGGGCTGTCTTTATGACCTGACCCCAGGGCACTGAACTGAGAACGGAGAAGCTCTACTCGTGTTCAAGAACGGAACTTAGTGCCTGTGCGACCGTGACATCGGGACTAGGAACGTCCGATCTTCAGACACCGAGACGTGTGCAAGGAAGGACTTGTCCGAGCAAACACGAGAGCTGTCTGAGGAGGTGGAGAGGGAAGGCCGGGCCAGCACTTCGGGGACCGGGGAGGAGCACAGGGCCGACCACCCAGGGCGGGGCCAGCCGACCTCTGGGACCCTACAGGCCACAGCCGCGGAGCGCGGACACACCGGGAGGCAGAGGTGGCAAGCAAGTGAGATCAAGAGGCCAGAGCGAGTGCTGATTTGGGCACGCCCCCCCCTCAGGGGCCGCAGAGTCCCCCCTCCAATCAGGAAGACACGGGGAGCTTGATTGGTGACCCCATGACCCCACGCTTTACCTCTACCTTTCGAGTGGCGGGGGTGGTGGGAGCCCGGTGGCTCTGGAGGGGGAGGAGGGGGCTGGGCTGCTCCGGCCCAGGGGGGCCGCAGGGAGCCGGAGAGGAAGAGGCCGTCGGAGGCCGGGCGCGGCCGGCGGGGGGGTGGCGGTGGCGTGGGGGGCTTGCCGGTGCGGGAGCGCCCATCCTGACCTGCCGGACTGCAGTCCTCCTCCTCCTCGTCCTGGTAGGCGACGAGCCTGGCGGTGTACAGGGAGTCTGGGGACAGGGCCGGGGCCTGGAGGGACGAGGCGGTGCGCTGGGGCGGGGGGGGCGGCGGGGCCGGGGGCTCGTAGGCGCGTGGCGGCGGGGGTCTGCGCCCCGGCCCCTCCGCCTGCTGTCGGCGCCTCTCGGCTTCCAGGCGGCTGTAGTAACCTTCTTCTTGTCGCCTCTGCGGGCCGAACAGAGAAAAGCGCAAAGGTCAGGGTCAGGAGGCGCCCTTCCCGGGGCGCGAAACGACCCGTCGCCCTCCGAGCCTGCCTGCACACTGCTCACGGGTCCAGGGGACGGGAAGGTGCCGACAGAACGTTCTAGGACAGAAGCAGGCAGACCCACCAGCAAGCATGGCCCTGAAGTGCGCCGCAGTGCGGGACGCACGGCCCCCCAGGCACAAGCTCCGGCTTCGATGCGACACCACTGTCCCCACTCAGTCACTCCTGCGGATGCACTGCTTCCCTCTGCCTCTCTCTCCTGCTGCTCTGGGGGACGCGCACTTACCTGTCACCGCTGGCTCTAGAGACAAAACCAGAGCCACAGGCTCTCGCTGGCTTTCTACAGCCGCGCGCCCGCGGTCGCACCGAGCCCCGGGTGCAGAGAGCAGCCCTGCCTTCGCCGGAGGGAAGAGTAAGTCACCTGCTTTATTACGTCCAGTTGCTCAGAGAAGTTAACAGAAACCATAAACTGTAAAAAACATCCCTCATTTCCCAGGCCAACAATCTAACACATCTGCTTTCCGCAGTTAACTTACAGTGCAAACCGTAAACTCCCTGACAGACAGAAAATGAGAGAGAGCCAAGCATTAATAGCAACAGCAACACGATATTCAAATATATTTTGACACACACTGTACATTTTTTTCTGGCATACATCTGCACAAACTACAGTTGACAGCGTTCAAATTATTTTAACATTAAAAAAGATAACAGCACAGTTGTGTAAAAGATCGACAGGTTCCAGAACACACGGAAGAGTGGATGTAAGAGAGGGACACGAGGTCGCACAGGGAGCGAGCCCCCGCGGGGACGCCGGGCGGGCGGCAGAGAGCAGTGGGCGGCTTAAGTCCACGCGGCCAGAACCACAGACCTAGTCTCGGGGCCTCGCGGGCATTCGGACAGAGCACACTCCCCGGCTGCCCCCGCCCCGAGCACCACGCGCGGTGACGGCAGGGCCCACGCTTCCCCTTCTGAGGGAGGGGAGGCCAAGGTCAGGCGTCAGCCCACCCCAGTCATGGCCCTGGGCCCAATTTCTCTTTGTCTTCTTACTCTGCGCTGAGACACCTTCACCGTGTTTTCTACACAAAGTGCTTGCTCGCTGCGGGTGGGACCCGATCCCGAGCGAGCTCTGTGGCAGGAGCAACAGCTGCCTGACACTGGGAAGGGGACCCAAGTTCACATCCCTGTAGGTACCCTAAGAGCAGATTCAATAGCGTGACCGGACAATCAGTGTGCCCGGCCAACAAATGGCACATTCTGCTGTAACAAAGCCAGCCTCTCAACTGGGGACACTGTGAGCAGAGAAGAGCTTGTTCAGCCTTTCAGTGACCACCCAACGCTAGACGCAGTCACGGAGAGCCGTCTGTGACGCACCGCCGGCTGCGAGGGCCCGCGCACAGTGACACGCCCGCGCGGACGAGCCGCGGCCTCCCATTTCGGAACACCAGTTCTGCCTGTGACTTGTCCCGACACGAGTGAAAGGCGCCGGGGCACCTAGGCCTGTGGTTCAGGCTGCTTGCCACGTGGGCACAGCGGCTGAAGTCCCAGGATGACAGCAAGGGATCGTGAGGGTCCGGAAGACATCGAAAATTGCTACTTTTCACACAGGCTTGTGTCCTGGCCTTATTACTCTCCTTTCGTTTAAATGGGTCACATCGTTTCTGCCAATCTGGCTCTTCACTAGTGACACGTCCAGACGGTCAGCTCACTGCACAGAGTTCCCTAAACGCTCTTTCTCATGGGGTGGCGGGTGGGGGGCTCTAGGGACAGAGGTCACCAGCACGTCCAAGGAGCCGGGAACGCAAACTGCATCTGTCCCCGGGAAGCTGCGGGCTCCTAGCCCTGCCTTCACAGAAGGGACGCCTCTGAGCGGACGGGCCGCTCCTGCCTTGCCCGGCCGCAGGGGACCCCACGGGAGGCTGCACGCCGGGTGCACCGCTCAGGGCCAGCCCTGCACACGCTGCGGTCCCGTTTCTCAGATTAGTTGTCATTTTAAAATTCATGTAAAAGATTACTTCCATGAAAAGAATCCACATGTGGAAACAAAATAACAACTCAGGATATTACCCCGATCACATACTAGTTGAATTTTCCTCCCACCACACTTTTTAGAAGCTATCTGCCCTGTTGACCGCCAACCAGAAGTGAGCAGTTTCAGTAAAGAGCCTATCTGAAATGCGCGGTGTGAACACCTCGCCTGTGCTCCCCGGGCCTCACGCCCGCGCTCCGACACCCGCCCAAGCACCGCCCTCACCCCCTGGGGGGCCACGTCCAGGAAAGGGCAGGGCCCCCACTGAGCAGGACAGAGGCTCAGCGACCAAGGGGCCTGCGAGTTCAGAAGCGGAAGAGAGACAGGCCTCAGGTAGGAGGAGGGGACACCGTCCGGAGGAGAGGCGGGCGGCCGGGCTCCAGCTTCCGGTCCGGTAACAAAGGAGGGGGTCCGGGCCCTGGTCTGTCTCGCGCACGTCAGGCTGCGCGCGGCGTCTAGCCCCTGTGCCCCAGCCCATGCGTCGGGTTCAGGCTAAGCTGGGGAGCCTCGAGCCGCCCTACAGGACCATAACCTTGTCTTCGGCGTCTCGCTTCGTCCGCTCCCCCTCCTGCCGGGCGCGGTCCTCCGCTTCCCGCCTGCGCATGTCCTCCAGCTGCCGCTGCCGCCGCCGCTCCTCGTCCTGTAACTGACAAGGCGGGGACGTCAGCCTCCGCTCCGCTCACGCGGGCAGCGCGGCGCGCAGGGCACACTGGCACACACAACATCAAATACGAAATACCCGGGAGACCACGGTCGAAGGAACGGAAAACATACACGTTACAGCTCGACATTTCAAAATGAAGTTGCCCAACAGCACTGTCCCCACAGTTCCATTCATTTCCCCAGTGACTGTGGCGCCAGGACGGACTGGTCTCACACAGCCACACACTGCAGGACCGCAGCCAGCGCACGAAAACCAGCACGTTCCCGCGGCACACAGATCCTCAACTCCGGCAACTCTGGCGCGCTCAGCCGCCCCCTCCCACCCTCTGCTCCGTCTGCACTCCGTGGGCTGGGGCACACAGACCCGGGTCCGCAGGGCAGGGGCAGCGCCGGCACACCGGGACTGCGGGCCGAGCCCCTGCGCGCTGAGCCTCGGGCACCGGCTCTCTCCGGACCCCATCCTGGACTTCGAGAATTCCTTCTCAGCCCGGGGATAGCCCCAAACTCTTGAGTCACGGAATCTGAACCTGAACTTTGGAGGGAACCGCACTCCACCTCTCTCCTGCTACAATCTCCCTGCCAAGTTAATTACCCGCTCTGTCTGAGGAATTCTGGCGTCTGGGAACCTACTGCCCGCTCCCCGAGACAGTGCATATGTTTTCAAGTGACCATTACTACAGAAGTTCTTCTGTGGGTCCACAGTTCACGACGGGACTGGAATGTTTTCTATTTTTCATCACTCAGGTTCTGTCTTTTTGAAACAACACAAAACAAATTTAGCATCATGCTGTGTTAATGTTTAAGGATATCTTGAAAAATCTTAAGATGCAGCCTCTGCCTGGTCCTCAGCTCCCCTACCTGTCTGGTCAGAGGTCTCTATGTGCTACAGGTTGACAATCTCTCTTCCAAAAGGATCCCCGGATTAAAAGTACATTTGGCCAGCAGGGAACAGAGTAAAATGCCCCTTGGTTGTTACGGCCCCAGAGAACAAGAGCTTCTCCATTTTCTTCCCTTCTGGTGCGAGCTGGCCTGCAGGAGTGCCGCAGCACCGGGCCACCCGGCATCAAGAGGAGGTGATTCAAAACTCTGAGAATTAAAATGAAACTCAACACCGCCTTGTTTAGTGCCTCCAGGAACTACAGGCCCTACAGGAATCCCTTACATAAAAATCGTTCGTGGTGTGTTTCAGTAGTTACAGAATTACTGGTACTGTATAAATTGTTCACAGCAAAGACAGAAACTGGATGTGAATTGTATTTGTATTGGTTTTTAAACAAAACCCTAAGGACTTCACTCTCACCTTATTTCGGTGGCATAAAGACTGTATCTGGTGGGAAAGTAACACGTGAACTTTGTCATTAGGTTTTCTCGGGTCAGCAAACAATATTAAAACATCTTAGAAAAAAGCTGAGATTCTCTTCTCGAGAAGACGAATGTACTTAATTGCCTGTTGAGGTCACCCTAGGCCTGAGCCCAGGCGGGCGGCTGGGCGAACCGGCTGTGAGGGGACCAGAGCAGGAGTCGCGGCCGCTCATGCGGCAGAACGGGAGCACTCCCGTCCCGCTGCTGCGCTGGCTGGCCTCCCCGGGGGGGCCCCCCCGCGGCAGGGTCCGTGGCCGGCGGGCCAGGCTGTCAACCAATTTACGCTCATTGGTCCAAAGTGTGAGAAACAGCACTGAGATAAAAATAACCAAACAGACCAGCAGCTGACAGTACTCGACACGGGAGGACGGAAGGGCGCGTCGCCGTCCGCACGGACTGGCTCCGCCTGGTGCACCTTCTAGACCCCTCAGCAGCCTGAGCAACAGCAGTGCACGCGGAGAAGGCCCGCCCGGCCCCCGACGCCGAGCAGCAGCCTCGTTTTCAGAAATGAGAAAACTGCAAGTCTCACAATGACAGGTATGGTATGCTGTCTCGCGAATCTATAAATGGCCATTTTCTCTATAAACCTTCGTTCTAAGTTGGGCCGGGTAAGCGAGGAACCTTCTCGGGTGTTCAGTCCCCAGCTCCCATTTTTACGGCTGGCACCGGGCCGGTGCCGTCACGACCGAGGCGGCGTCTGTGCGCGGCCGGGCAAGCTGCTCGCACTCGCCTCCCCCACAGACGCGGCCTCGCTCCGCCCCTCCCCCAAAGCACTAACAGTGCAGGAAAGATGATCTACCCTCTTCGTTTACTCCAGTTTAGCTCAAAATGGTCCACGGCGCTGTGTGGTCTGCTTACATTCAGCACCAGTTCAAGGGCATTTCAGCCTAAGACACCGTTAACTAAGACAGAGCTCCGAGGACAGATCGTGCTGACCTTGGGGTGAAACGAGGGCCCGGGCTCAGTGGCTCACATTCGGAGAGTGAGTAGGGGGTGCTACCGAGGCTGCCTGCAGGAAGCCACGTTCAGGGGTGCAGGCCTGAGGGGGTGGAGGCTCAATCCTTAGAGCGGGAATCAGCCCACACTACAGTTCTTCTCACAGAGAGCCAAGCAGGGGCCTCAGACGCCAGTGTCGCCAGCCTGACCGGTGCTGCCGTGCCAACAGTCCTCATTTCATCGTCAAGTTAAAGAAAGAAAAACTGTTATGTTGCGATCTATGTGTTTATAACTTTATGCCACAGAGACACTAACTTGTATCTTTAATTTACAGTAAAAACTCCATTAAGGGAGACAATCCTGCTGAGATATTGGAATACAAAACAGGGCCAAGGCATCCTTCAGTTTTTGGGATCTTTGCTGAAAATACCGCGGGAAGTCTGCTAAGCAGGATACCTGTACGGCGAAAGGCAAGCCTTGCCTGCCCGTGTCCCCACCGGTGAACAACGCCCCAGGAAACGGCAGGGCCCCGCGGTGAAGAGCCCCCGTGCTCAGGCCATGTGCTCCCACTGGGCTGTGGCACCTGACGTGGGTTCAGAGCCTGCCTCCTCCACCATGAGCCCCACGCTGGAGAGGAAGTTCACTCTGTATTTCTTCACCGGGAAAGCCATCCCACGACTCGGGGCACTCGGGACGCAGGTCTCTTCCCTGGGCAGAGCCCACGCCCCAACCCTTTCAACGTCAAGGACAGTGACACTTTTATCAGCAGCTGACGGGTGCGGCCTGGCTGCTGAGCCGCTTGGTGGCAGGGCCAGGTGAGCCCCACCGGTGTTCTACCGGACAATGGTCCATCTTCCAGTCAACCACAGGAGTGCGTGTCCTGCTCCGACACGCAGGCAAGTGGGTTTTCCGACGGGTGTATCCTCCTGGTTCCTGGAGTGGAACTGGCCCTTCCGGAAGGGGAGGCGGGCCCGTGCATGAGGCAGGGGCTCAGTGGGGGCAGGCATGTCCCTGCGGGTGCAGCGCTTAGCTGGGTCTCCTGCGAACTGCTGCTTGAGGTTTTCATCCTCATGCTTCTCGGTCAGCCCCGTACGCGCAGAGCAGACGGGAGGAACCTGTGAGGCAGACCCAGCCCGGGCCTCCCCAGCAGGTCAGCAGGAGAGCTGCGGAAACTGCTGAGAGCATCATGTGGCTGGCACCACCCCGAGGTGGGGGGATCCTCCCCTTGCGCCGTCGGGTCATCGGAACCCGATGACACCGGGCAGCTGCAAGACCCATGCCGCGCCCGCCTCTGGCTGCAAGGTGAGGAGGCGTTTACAGCACGAGAGAAGCCAGCCTCAGGAGGGTCTGGGAAGAGCCCTCGCTCTCACTCTACACGACGTTAGGTGACGTCTTCAGTGCTGGCCCTGCCCCTCTGTTCTACCCGCACCCCAAGGTTGTGGTACTGCGTGTAATCATCCAGCAGCCCGGGGCCACGCAGGCGGTGAGGAGGCAGGAACTCGACAGCTGCGCCTGGGGCCCCTGGGAAGACTCAGGACGCTTGTCTAAGTGACAGGGCTCTGAGGACTCCTGCGATGTGACGGTCTTTTAAGAGATCACCGCAGCTGCTGCGCTGAGAACAGCCTGCGATCCGTGGCGCAAACGCAGTGGGAAGGGACGCAGCAAGAAGTCCCTGCACCCAGCCAGGCTGGGGCGGCAGTGGCCCCAGCCAGTGCGGGTGCTGAGGCGGTCAGATCCTGCGCAGTGAGGACAGTCGGCTGGAGGCGGGCGAGGAGCGGGGCAGGGGGTGGGGGGCCGCACCCACACTGAGCTCGGAGAAGTCGTGTGTGACTCTGGGTGAAGTGTGGGCCCAGGGAAGGCCAGGGCTAGAAATGCAAACGCGGGAGTGGCTGGCTTATACAGCTCCCGGGGGGGGCGGGCCGGTTGGGGTGCTGACCCCTGCACGTCCAGAGGGAGAGCAGAGCCAGCAGGGCGGCCCCCCAAGCTCGTGGAGACTGCCTGCTGCCGACAGAGCAGCTGCCCCGCGCATCCCCGGGTCGCACCCACGAGACACCGTCACAGCCACGCGGGGCGCCGACCGATACTCGGCTCGCACTGATGGCACCGCCCTCACCTGGGCGACAGGGCGGACGGCTGGCAGGGGCGGCTCCCTGCAGGCGGAAGGGCTCTGTCCACCATGACGCTGCTGGCCGTGACCTGAGCGTCTGCTGGGGACTGAGGCTAAGAGGTGCTAGGGGCTGTGGTGCTTAAAGTCGATACTAATAAATCGATGACCTTTTAAGAAAAGAAAAACTCTGAACCGTGTCTTCAAAATACAAATCCTAGGGTCATTCTTCATCCCTAATATTATTTGTCGGTCACATAATCTGCAGAAAAGACTCGTGCTGGGCCTGCAGGGTGGGAAGACGGCCTGCCGCCAGCGCCCCGGGCCAGCGCCTGGTGGGCACGGGATGCCCATCTGCCCTCACTGATATCGTCTGACCACCCCCACAGGTGCACCTCACCACGCAAACAGGGACTGAGAAAACGTACACATTGTATCTTTGTCTCATGTGATA
Source organism: Mungos mungo (assembly GCA_004023785.1). NCBI lineage: Eukaryota > Metazoa > Chordata > Mammalia > Carnivora > Herpestidae > Mungos > Mungos mungo. The sequence continues at coordinate 67,830 of PISW01002886.1, forward strand.
GAGAAAAAAAAAGGTAAAGCTAAAAAACTACGCTGTTCAGTCATGGGTGGGGGGTTCCAAGAGAGGCTTCCCTGTGGAGTGAGTGCCACCACGCTGTTTAAATTAGGCCATTATTTTCATCATACTGATGAAAAGGCCTTTAAAGTCAAACCTAGAATTTAGAGACTTTTTAAAAGTACCGTCTGATCCTGTCCTTATTCATCTCGAAAGGGACTACAAAAACAGACTCAAGTCACCATGACTGCATCAGCCAGTGCAGAGCCACCTGGGGACACTGATAATCACATCTAAATGGCCGCCTGCATTTCCCCAACCCGGACACCAGACACACTGAGCCGAGGGCCACAATTGGCTGAGTCCGACTTCGGCTCAGGTCACAATCTCACGGTTCGGGAGTTCGAGGCCTGCGCTGGGCTCTGAGCTGACAGTGTGGAGCCTGCTTCTGATCCTCTGTCCTCAGCCCTGTGCCTCAGATTGCGCTCCCCCTCAAAAATAAAACATTAAACAAACAAACACCCTGAATCGACAACAGAATGGAACGTCAGGTATTTCTGAGCAGACAATACGGCTGGTAAACCGAACTGAGATTCACGTGAAATTATGAAAGACAACAGGGTAACATTTACTGAAAAGCTCATTCTACCCACAGACGGATCCCAGAGAGCGCCCTCTTCATTGGCAAAGCAATGTGAACACCATTCGGCTGCGTCTCTAACAGCTGGCTGTTCAAAGTCTGTCACCAGGGTAACGAGAACGTGACAGGTAACTCGACGCAGAACCCCATTCGCTCGCGTGTTTGCGACTACGTGAGAACACAGAATCCATTTTGTGACTAAAACTGAGAAAAGATCAAAACCATAAACAAACAGTAACACTTAAAATTAATGGAGAAAAGCAAAGAGTAAATCTAAACACACGGGAAGGCAGGCTTCTCGAGTCCTGGGCTGCACGCCGGCGCCAGGACGCCCCGAGGAGCCGCGTCTACTGGGGACACAAACCACCGACAGAAAAAAGGAAAATCAAGACAGAAAAAAGTACCGAAGGGAAAGAAACGAGAACGTACCAAATCTAGAACAGAGATTGCTGGTAGAGCAGTCTGCTGCAGGCAACAGAGAAGGAAACAAAAAGAAAGATGAGGTGTGAAAAAAAGGCAAGTTTAGACCGCACTCCACCCCGGCGTGCCCGCTGCCCCCGCGCGGCGCCCGCGGCTCAGGACGGCGCGGCGGGCGCAGCGGGAACAACGCGTGGACTCCGGGCGCCCAGACACGGAAAGAAGTCCACGTGGGATGAAACCCTTGAGTTTCGTGACTACGATGCACAGAAGGAACTTTGGAACGTAAAACTTCCCTGAGCTCTGTTACGTGGAGACTAAGATATTCGTCTTAAATATGGTTAATGATGAATACAGAGATACTTTTAACTAAAATTATTCTAAGAAACTTTCCAAACATCAGCTCGTACTATGAGGCTGTGACACAGTTCCTGTCTGGACCACTTGGAAAACCTGACGGACCTTTAATAAAAACTGGCAGGTAAGGATGGTTACAGAACCACCGCAACGCAGTCACTAACTTTTCATTACAGGACAGAGTTGTGACAAGGTCTACTTATGTGCCACAGACCCCAGCTTTGGACTAAGTCTGAACTGGAGTCAACATCACTACTTCCTTGTGTCCTGGGGACGGGGGCATCAGGCCGGGAGCACGCTCAGCTCCTTTAATGACGCCCTGCCGCTAGTGGCACTGGCCGAGGAGAGGGGCAGGACCCTGCACCGAGCACTCAGCCGACTCCGCAGGCGGTGGACACCAGAGCCCTGAGCCCAGGGTCGGCACTGTGCGCAGGTTCTCGGGCTGCAGGTCATGCATCACTAAGCAGCTGCGCTCTGAGGCAGAGCAGCACTGACGGGCGTTAAGGAGTCTATTACTGGCGACCTGGAAAATACTGATGAAACAACATCATGCTTAACATGTGGGTTTTCATTCAGCTGAGTTTTGGGTGAAGCTCCACGTTCCTTCTGCTGAGAATACGCAGAGTAAGAAGTGTGTGACCTGTTTCAGAAAACAATTCCCAGGACAAACCTGATCGGACAGCTGGCTGAATGAACTCACAGGGATCCAACATTGAACTGCATCAGGATGCAGAGAGATGGAAACACCTCACCTAACGGTTCCCTGCTTAGATCTCTGTACAGACAGCATCAAGTAAAAGGGGCAGTTACACACAGTCCAAAAGACATGGTCTCGGCTGTCCTTCCTAGAAAACTGCACTGTGTGACAGCCCCTAACGTGGCCGGCCCACGGCGCTGTCCGCAGATCCGTCCTGGTGAGTGCCTCTCCGCCAGCCGTTCTCCTGACGGGGTCCCAGACAGTCTTAACTCTGGCGTTTTAACAACCTGTTGCGTTACACTAACAAACTTCACTTCTTTTATGTGATACAAAAACAACAAATTACCATATGGAGAAATAAAGTTAAAACCCTACGTTCTCAGTATCTCTCACTACCACGGAGGCAGAATGGTTTAATAAACACCTGCCTCACCAGCCGTACAGCCAGTCTGCAGGGTGTCCCGCTGGTACTGACACCGAAACCACAACTCTGAGACTCTCAACAGACTCCTTTGTCCCCCACTGTCTGTGCTGACAACCGGGACAGGGCTCAGCAGGTGTCAGGTGTCCTGCCCCGTGGGTGAGGGGCGTCCCCGGCCACGGAGGCTTTGGTGGTGTGGCCCGCGGGCGGCACCGCCAGGACCGAGGGTTCGGCCCACAAAGCCTACGATGTTTTTCTGTCTGGCCCTTTAAGAAAAAATCCTGCCAACCCCTGGGGAGGCCTGTTACTGGCTACGAAGAGAGTCCTGGTTAATGAACTTGTTTCCTCGACTGAAGCGCTAACCAGAAGGACAAATGGGAGTTTGCTGAACCGAACTGCGAAGTTCCGTCTGGACTGTAGTTAGCGCTTCCTAGAGAGCACGCCTCCCAGCCTGGCCCGGCGTGTGGACGGGGGTGCGCAGCAGACAGACGGACAGGCTACGGGCCAGGCCCCCCCCCCACCGCCCCCCCGCCGCCCGGGCAGCTCCGCCAGTGCCCCACCCCCGCCCCGCGGTGCAGGCGGCACGGACGCGCCCGCAGCACTGTTCCCCTTTACCCTTGCTCTCCGCTCGGCCTCGAGGCGCTGCATGATCAGCACGGTGTCCACGTCGTCGTCCTCCTCCTCCTCGTCGTCCTCGTCCTTCTGCTTGGACTCCTGCAGCCTCTTCTGGAACTGCCACTCCAGCATGAGCTTGCGCAGGCGGTCGCCGTCCTCGGCGCTGCGCCCGGGCTTGCTCTGCAGCTCCTGGATCTCCCTGCTCAGCATGTCCACGATGTGCATCTGCTGCTGCTTCTCCAGCTTCTCCCTGGCGTCCCGCTTCCAGGGGTCGGGGGAGAGGCTGTCCCCCGCGGGCAGCTCCTCCCTGCTCACCGTGATGTACTGCAGGTCTCGGCGCTCGATGGTGCGCGGCTGCTGCTGGGGCTGCAGCTCCCGGATGACCGTCTCCTGGGGCCGCGGGGGCGGGCCGGCCTTCTCGGCCTTGGCGTGCGGGCCGGCCCCCGGCGAGAAGGGCACCGGGTTCAGGGCCTGGCCGCGCATCTGGCCCAGCTTGCGCTCCTGCTCGCGGCGCTTACGGTCCCGCTCCTCCTCCAGACGGGCCTTTTCCTTCTCATACCAGCGCTGCTGCTCCTCCCGCTTCCTCCGCTCTGCCGTGCCCGAGGGGCCGCCGGGCGGGGGCGGCGGGGGCAGCTCGGCGGGGAGCCCGTCCACGTCCCCGGCGTAGTGCGCAGGGGGCGGTGGCGGTGGTGGGGGCAGGTCCGTCTGTGCGGCCGCGGCGGCCACTGGCAAGGGCTGCGCGGAGGCCGGCGTCTTCCAGCGCCCGGGGCCGCTCTTGGTCAGTGTGGAGGCAGGGGTGCCCGCCTTGGAGCAGGGGTCCAGGTGCTCCTGGCTGGATGCGCTGGAGCCCACTGAGGGGCTCGGATGGGTCCACACGTCACTGTCAGACTTGTGGTCCAGCACGGCCTCCAGCCGATGCCGCTCCAGTTGGTAAGCTCTGTCCTCCCGAAGCTCTTCCTGGGAGCGGGTGACACGCTGGAGAAGGAGCAGAGAACAAGGTCATGGTTCAGCCACGTAGGAAAACACCTAGTAAAGACTCCTTAATATTTCATCTTTGGGGAGAAAACATTTTAGAGAAACTGGGGAGTGGCGGACAGAGATGGAGCCTGTCCGGGTCTCGGGCGGTGGAGGGCACAGTACGGGGCCACCATGTGGGCACGTGGGGGTCAGTGGTTTTCCAGTTTACAAAACGAAGGGCTGTCCTCCCTTCTCTGCCTCACTGTCAGCAGCGGCGCAGCACACGGAAATGCAGGTGCGTCCCAGAGGACGCCGCGTCCCCGCCGCGCCTCCTCACGTGACTGGCTTCAAAAGGAGGGAAGCGTTCAGTCTGCATGAAGAGCAACAGCCTTTACTTCTGTCTCGTAAAACTCAAAGTAAAGCAGCCTCAAATCTCCACCATCGGAGCCGTGGCCCCAGCAGCTGGCGATCTGGCGGAGCTGGGCACAGGCTGGGACAGGCCAGGCATCTAGGCCTCTCTGTGCCAGTCTTGGAAAGAAAGGCAGAGAACATGGTGCCAGCAGTCACTGAACACGGACGTGTGTGTGTCAGGGGCAGAAACGAACACACAGTTTCAAAGGGCCAGACTCAAGTCTGAAAAATGGCATGTCGAAAACTAGTTTAAATTGAAATGATCCACTAGGATGTCAAACATTTTTTTCCTGTCCTGTTAACGTGTAGAAATTGAAGATGCATGTCTGTAAAATAAACTGTTTTCCTCTTAAAAAATAAGCCAATAAGGAAAAAGTGAAATGTCACTTGAAAACACAGTAGCCTGATAGGAAAATGTAACATTTACTGCCAACATTTTGCTACAGCTTTACTGTGGACACAGAACCAGTTTCTTGAGCACTGGACAGTCTACAGGGCACACAAAGGTAGCTGAGCCTCGAATGAGGCAGGGGACAGGGGCACAGAACCTGGGGCCTTCAAAAATCCACGTACAACTTTGGACCCCCCCAAACACTTAGCTACCAACAGCCTACTGCTGCCTGGAAGCCACACCCGGAACACAAGCAGTCGCTCAGCTCCCAGAACTGTCTCCTGACCTGCTGACTGCACCTTTACAACCAATCACAAAGGAGGCATACTGTTAGGAAAACCATACGGATGAGAAAACACAGGGCTCCGTATGGAGAAAACGTGCATAAAAGCAGATGTGGACAGTTCAGACCCACGGTGCCCACGAGTCCTCCAGACGACTAAATCCCCGCCGTGCAGAACAGAGCCTCTGAAAGCACAGACTCACGAAGCTCGAGCCTCAGACCCCGCACCTGCTCCTCCGCAGCGCCGCGGCGTCATTTCACGATCCAAGTAAGTGACCCTTCCACACCCGGACAGCCTGGTTTCGTGACCTCCTCTTCTACGTGCCCGTTACCCACGTGTGAGGTAGAAGCAGACAGCAGGTGCATACCACGGACGTGAACGTGGGGGCTTACCCACGCTATTCCCCTAAGAACGTGAACGTGGGGGCCTTACCGACGCTATTCCCTTAAGAACGTGAACGTGGAGGCTTACTAGCTATTCCCCTTTGAACGTGAACCCCTAAGAACGTGAAGGTGGGGGCTTCCCGACGCGATTCCCGTAAGACAGGAGCGCGCATGGGGACTCTCTTGGCATACGGGAGGCAGGCTTTCCTTGGTGAGGGAGCAGGGCACAGGACAACCTGGCGGGTCTCGACTCACGGTCTGCTCCGGCTGCTGGCTGAGCTGGTGGGGGCGGGGGGGCTCTATGCTCAGAGAGACGGCTTCGGTGGGGGACAGGTGGGGGAACAGGCAGGACAGACCCATGGGCCTTAGGCGACAAGGCTTTTTCTTGTTGTCCAAGCTGCCTCCTGTGACGGTGACCCCCTCTTCTGCTCTCCCCGCTCAGCCCGTCTCTTCCCGCCACTGCAACTAAAGCGCCACACCCGGAACGCACTATCCAGGCCGGTGTTGTGACCCTAGGCCACGCCCATCTGTAGGCCCACATCTGACTTCTCCCGGTCTTTCATGATGCAGACTTCTCTTCCAAACACAAAACCACATCTGACGATGGTCCCCAGCTCAACCACCCGGACCGAGAGTCCCTTCTCCACTAACTTGGAGAAAACCTGACTCCCCCGTCTTCCTGTCACCCAGAGCCCTTCTGTGCGGCCCCGGGCTGCGACGGCCTCCCCCGGCCTGGGCTCCTGCTCAGGGGCCCGCCTCTGTGCTTCCTCCCTTGGTCCGAAACGGTCTTCCTTCTGAGCTGTGACACACCACGGGGGCCCAGGCGCCCATGGCTTGGCGGGGACCCACCTCCAGTGGTACCTCCTCCGCGGTCTTTACCTTCACTGTCTCACTGCCCAACCTGATCATTAGTTTCACAGGCAGGCCCTGGTGACGCCTGCATCCCAGCGCCTGGGACAGCTCCGGATATAAACACGGAAAACCACACACCATTCGTGTCTCACTCCCTGAATCCATGACCCCACCTTACAGACTGGCATTAAGGTGCGTTGTTCCCAACACCTTGTTAATCAAACTTCAAGAGAACAAGGAATTCCTCTGTACAGTTAGCGTCCCTTCCGGTCCCCTCCTCCTCCGTTACCCACGAGCCCACTGTCCTACGGGAAACATCGGCTGTCTCTCACAAACCATTCTGACTCCACCCGCGAAGCCGCCGCAGCTCGGGGGGCTCCAGAGAGGGCGCCTCCGCTCTGACCTGGATTGAGGCACCGGACTGAAGCCCGTCGGTGTGCGTGTGCGGCTTCTCCTCGTAACTCGGCCACTGGCTCGGAGGGGGCGCCATCCGGTCCTGCGATCTGGAAGCCGGGAACGTGAAGTACTCCCTGGCGTAGGTCTGGGTGGGGATGGGGTAGGCCTCGGGGCGTGGCGGGGGCGTCTGCTCCTGTAACGCGTGAAGAAGGGAGGAAAGTGAGCTTCTGGCCTTTTGCACACAGATTAATTTAATTTCCAATACTCTGTTTTAAAATGTAGTTTTGGTGTATTTTTAAAACTAGGTAAAAATTAAAAGTGTTTGTTCCTATACTGGGAATAACAAGAAACATTGTATTTCCCCGGCCTTGTTAACTTAAAGCTAGTTTCCCGAGTCTATTAAAAACAACAGAGACGCCTCAGGAGTCACGACAGCGCGAACGCGCCGAGCGGCGCTGTGGGGACACTCTAGGGGCTCATCGCAGGGACAGCGGGGCACTGCTCGCCCAGACCTCAGTGCAGAGGTTCCCGGTGGAGACGGATGTGATCTTGGCGGCGGCTCCCGGGGCGTACGCGCTCTTCCCTCCGGGACTAGGAGGCTGATCTGTCGGAAGAGGCAGGGTAAAGGAATTTCACCATGAGAGACAACCCAATGTAACTTCACGGAATGTTCTTTACGGGTAGTGAGCACGCATCAGACATCTTCCGACGGCCAGTGAGGCGTCAGCACAGAAGTAAAAACTGGGGCATGTGAGAGATTAGGGCTCATCTTACCCACTCCCCTCTCTTGAGTAATCAGAGCCCATGGTCACGGAGTGTCATCTACAGACTGGGGACCGGCAGACCCTCTGGCAGCAGGACAGACAGTAACTATCTCACGCTCTGCAAACCTCGTAGGTGTTGTATATCCTTCTGACTCTTCTTGTTAACAGCCCTCTAAACGTATGAAAACCATCTGCCGCCCCCTGCTACAGACCCTGCCTGGGCACTCCCCCAGAGCACCAGTGCAATCAGGGGTCTGCTAACTGTTCATTTCCCGGCGGAAGAACGCCGCCTTGGACACCACGCGTGGAAACCCCTCGCGGCCGGCACAGGCAGGCAGCGCCGTCTTGCGAACTCGGGAAGCACAGCGCGTGCCCCTCCTCTCTGGCCAGGGCTGCGCCCGCCGGCTAGAAAGAGCGGGCTCAGAGGCCGGGGAGGCAGGGCCCCGGCGATCCGTCTTACTTGCCACGTTGGGGCTCGAGCGGTGGTCGGCCCGGTTCTTCGTCAGCCGGTCGTCACCGGGGAGCTTCTTGGGCTCGCTGTACTCCGCCCAGGGCAGCGGAGGGCTCTCGGGCGAGCCGTTCTGGGCCGAGTTGTTATAGAGCTCGAACCCTTCGCTCTTGGGTCGGGGTCTGCCGGAGCCACGGCGGTCTGAAACTGAAATCACAGTGCGCGCGGGTCTCCTCAGCTGTTCCAGATTTGTTTTAAACACCCTAGACTTCAAAGAAAGTTGATTCTACAAATATTTAAAATTTCAAAAGACCTTATTCTTAGGTGAAGAAATAAGGGAGCTCTCAGTCTAGGAGTTAAATCTTTCTAGAAAATCTTAAAAGCAATATTTAACTGGCATTGATGGGAAAAGGTGCTCTTTCAAAGCCTATTTTCTCATAAAATCCACCAAACAAACTCCCCTCACTTTCTAAAACATGCACTAACTCTGTCAGGCCCGGGTGCTACTTCTGGCTCTCCTGTCTCCCTGCGTGGCGGCCCCCGTGTGCTCTCTGCTCCAACAGCCTCCCTCTGAGCCGTAACTCACGGTCAGGTTTGCCTCCTGGAAGTGCCCGCAAGCTGTGACATGAGGCCAGCAGCCTGGTGTCATGCTAGGACAAAGGTAGAGAACGCTCTACTACGGCGCATGGTCTGTAAGGTTCGGGTCGGTCTGTTTCAGTGAGCACTGCGTCCAGGTCGCGAACGCTTTCTTACTGATGCTGTGTCACCAGCGGGTCGACCCGAGGCAGGCCGCGGCTCCCGTGACTCACGGCCACGGCCGGACCTGGCGGCTGCTAGCGGGGCAGCGCGAGGTACACAGGGATTTAGAGGAGAAGGCGAGTCCCGGGGCGCCCGGAGCGCTCACCTCTCTGCATCATCGGGGACGGCTGGTTGAGCAGGGTGGCGAGGCCGTGGTAAATGGCTCCTTGCTTGGCTACTTCTAGTGTCACCACGGAGCTCGTCCTTGTCATGAGTTCTGCTGCCCTAGGAAGAGAGAGTTGCACGCGTAAGGGAACGAGCGCGGTGCCCGCTCCTCACGACGGCCGCCTGGGGCCAGGGCCGCCGCCGCCGCTCGACGGGGCCTCGCCCGCCGTGCTGAGCCGCAGTCCAGAGCTTCGCGCAGGCCCCCCGCCACTCACTGCCGTCCTCCGGAGATGGAGGACGGCCACGCCAGGAGTGGGAAGGGGGCTCTCGGGAGTCCCCAGGACATGCTCACAGGATGCCTTTCTAAACTTCAAAGAAACTGCTCCAGACCAAAACACATGCTCACAACGTGCTAACAGATGACATGTCACAGACACTAAGTTTTACATTTAAAAATGTGAAGATGAAGGGCAAAGGTTTTTAACATTTTTTTTTGTCTTCTAGATCTAACTTTACTGTGAAAGGGCCTCAAAACGCGAGTCTTAAACAAATACAGAAACAGTACCTTTCTTGAGAGAGTCCTACCAGACTCCGTCCGTCCACACTGAGGAGCTGGTCGCCCGCAGCTAGGCGTCCGTCCTGCGCGCACCCATGACGCACGTGTGTTAGGCGGCGGGGACAGCAAAGGGCAAGAGAGGAAGAGGAAAGTGAGTGGTGGGTACGCTCACGGTTGTTTGTTCAGCAAACAGCACACTCAGCGTTTTGCAACCAAAGTGTGGCTGAAGCACACAAGGTCATCTGTTAAACATGACGCGCGGTGAGAGAGCATACTGACCACGTCTGCAGCGCCTCCTTTTACAACAGACTTGACGTAGATTCCAAGTTTGTCTTGCCCAGCACCCTAGACACAAACAAGGTAAAAAACACAGCACTGAAAACATACAGTAAAATAAAAATACAACAACAATAAAACAATAACGGGTGCCCCAAGAGTGGGGACAGAAGTCCCAGATCTTGCTTCTACAGGCGCGTCGGCGCTAATAAAACTCATACTCTCCAGACTAAATATAAAGTAACTGACAGGAAACCTATCTGTTTTATGTTTCTAAATCAAGGAAAAGTGCTCCTGCAGAGCGGGTCAGCACTAAACCAGCTGATGAGAACGTGAAGCCCCGCGCTCCCGACGGAGACCCGGCCACGCGCCGAGCAGCCCTGCGTCTTGCGACATGCGCGGTCAGCCACTTACACACAAAAGCAAGTACTTACAGTGCTGTCACGGCCCTATTACACCCCCTTAGTTTTCCCAAACCTACAGGTTAAAATCCAAACAAGAGAACACTTCTTGCGGCAAGCAGAAGGGGCCTTAGGCAGGGAGAGGGGACTGTGTGGAAAATCCTCGGGACGAGTCAGTTGAAGGATCACACATCATCATCCTAGATGAATCCTGCAGCTAGGAGCCCGGTCCACACAGAGGGCTGCGGCCTTGCTCCGTGTCACAGCCCGGGGCAGTGAGGGGCGGGGGCTGCCGGGAGACACAGCCCTCGTACAGAACCGCAGCGTTCTACGGGGGCGGTTACACCGTGACATGAAAATCAAATATGAACAATTTGCGGGAAGTGATCACGTGCATCAGCTCTCACTTGGAGACCCCTGCCAGTGTCCTACAGTCACCCGAGTACGTATTTCTTAGGTCACAGGAACCGTGACAGTTACCAAGTATCGTGTCATAAGAGCAGAACTATAAAAGGTATCACACAAAACTGTTGAGACAGCAATTTCAATACATGACTGAACCAGAAAAATATACAACACCGGAAGTAGGTACTTTCCACTTGGAAGCCTCCCCGCTCCCCCCGGCCCCCCGCGCCCTCCCGTCAGGGGACTCCTGCACATAGGAGCTCCGGTTCTGTGAGCCTGAAGACTCCTGTTTCTTGGCTTAGTTTGAAAATGGTATGAAATGTCTCAATTTGACAAAACAACTCCTTGGGAAACCTGCAGACTGGCCTCTGGTTCCACCCTCTGGGAGCGGAGCTGGTGAGAGACATGGGCACGCTGCAAACCCGGGGCGTCTCCGGCGACCCCCACCCCCCGGCCTCGGTGTCCTGTGCTCATCTCCCCAACCGCCCTGGACGCCCGCCTGCCCCCCAGGGGCCAGCCAGCGCCTTCAATACAACAGGACGACCAAGTGCATGTCCTTGCCTGGCCCTTCTGCCACACACACACACACACACACACACACATCCCCCCACACATACACATACCACACACGCCCATACACCACATATACACACACCCACACACCTCCCAACTCCACACACACACACACACACTCCACACACCACTGAGGTAGTTTGCAAAGCCTGTACTTTTCTGGAAATCTGGGATTTCACAATAAAGGAAATACACAGCAGGCACTTGATAAATGGCCAACTTTCTGAATTTTAACAGGTCACTTAGCAAAAGAGCTTCAATCAGGCCAGGACTGGGTTTCCTTGAGCTTGGGGAGCTGACACGCACCGGGAGAAATTACTTCGGAGACAGCCCCGTGCCTGCCCCCGTCTGTTACACGGGGGCCCCCGGGTGTAATCTAAGTGGTGTTTTCAGGACGTTCGATACTTCGACATCATCGGTGACTGACCCTACTTCAGCACCTCGGCTGTGTGACGCGACGGTTCCATCCACTCGACAGTCCCTCGCTGGGCACTCCCACTGCCCTCGGCGCTGGACGCACGGCCCCAACCGGCTCACGCCGCGCCCTGGCCTCCCAGAGCTGGTGTCCTCGGGCAGTTTTCTCTGCAGCTGCCGAGCACTAACGTGGACCGGGGGGCTGCGAGGCGCCCTCCCTCCCTGCCCCCTGCGGACAGTGCGTGGCGCCGTCCTGGACAGCACCCGAGGCCGGACTGTTTGTGAAAACCGGTTCCCAAGCTCCGCCCCGACCCCCTCTGTGCTCTGGCCGACAGGCCGGCCAGGACAGGCGCGTCACCTGCGGGGATGGGGAGCATCCTCGTGACGCGGAGAGTGACAATGGTCCTTCAGAGACTCACGACCATCCCTGCGCAGCCTCCTGGCTGAGACCAAGTGCAGATGCTCAGTGATGACGGTCTTCACAAAGAAAACCATTGAGCAACAATGCTAATAACAGAGTATTTTCACTAACGGTGATATGAACAACAAAGTACCAGGCACACACATTTTAAAGACTAAATCAAGACCTCCTTCCCATTTCTGGCAAGCTTCCTGAGCATCACGTACTCGGCGCAGTGGAGGAGAACTTCCTACGGCCACTAGACAGAGTCGGAGAAAACGAGGACACCACCGGCTGCTCCCCCTTGGCCACGAGCCCGCCCGCACACCCGAAACGTTCTCGGTCGGGGCGAGTCCCTGCTCCACAGTCACCGTGACCCGTGTCACTGCAGGCTCCCCACCTCCTGGCTCACGCCGCGGGGGCCACGGGGCTGGGCCACGGCCACTGTGCGCCCGGAACAACTCAGACCCGCCCTGCCCTGGCGGACCCCATGGGAGCCGCGGGGGGGGGGGGCGGCGCCCGCCGTCTCCCCCCACGGCCGTTCCCCGCCCCCGCGCGGCCGGCTCTCACGGAGTCGCGCTGGAAATCCCCCAGCAGGACCGGCCACGTCAGACAGTCCCGGCCAGCCCGCCCGTGACCGACCGCCCCAGGAGCCCCTGCTGGAAGCGCACCCCTGTCGGGCTCCTGACCAGAGGCTGGCTGACAAGCGCCACAGTGTCTGGACCCAGGTTCGCGTCCTCGCCCCGGCAGCACCCTGCGCCCGATCCACCTCATAGCCCCCCGCCCCGCCCCGCTTCCGCGTCCCTGCCTTTGTTTGTACGCACCGCCGCACACCACGCCTGATGCGTCCTGCCTGCCTACTCGCCGCCGCCGCTCCCGGGCTCACCTGCCCCCACCTGCCACCCGCCCACTTTCCCCACGATGGGCGAGACACAGGGCTTCCCTCCCTGACGCTCCGGGAGCGGCCGCTGCGTCCTGTGCCCCAGGCCCCTTCCCCGGCCACTGCCTGATGCACCCCCCAGCGTGCTCACTCCTCACTCCCAAAGCCCGCTGGGACGAAGGTCAGCATCTTGTTGAGGGGCCTGCTGGCAGGTGAGGAAGCAGCTGGTGACAGCACACTGCTGACACTGCAGGATTCAAGTTAGGGACCCTCAGCGTCTCTGACTATGGCACCACATGTGCGATTTCCGGAAGAAGCACTTAAATCCATAGCTGTCAGGTAATGGATGATGAGAGAGGCATAGCATTAAGGAAGTGGCATTATTTTCTTACATGATGAGAATTTACCTAAATTCTAAGCGGTAATCACATCTTTTAATTCCCAGCTCAATTTGTCAGTGTGTCTGCTAGTCAGAAAAGGTGTTCGTCTGACGAATGACGAGACGATGCCTCTAAGAGACCTCGATCCAGAAAGCCCGCAGGCTTCGGAAACGCCTATTTAAGGCTGGCCATAAAAGTGGACTTTAGGGGCACCTGGGGGGCTCAGTCGGTTAAGCGTCCGGCTTCGGCTCAGGTCATGATCTCACGGTTCGTGGGTTCGAGCCCCGCGTCAGGCTCTGTGCTGACAGCTCAGAGCCTGGAGCCTGCTTCAGATTCTGTGTCTCCCTCTCTCTCTGACCTTCCCCTGCTCGCGCTGCCTCTGTCTCTCAAAAATAAATAAGAACATTAAAAAAAAATTTTTTTAAGTGGACTGTAATAAAGTCAACATTAAAAACATACTCTTGGGGGAAGGCGATACACAAGGATCTGGATCTGAGTATTCTAAACAAGTAGCCACACTTTGGCTGGCATGTGAGTCTTCCTACGAACGTGGTCTCCAGAGGTGTCCTCTCTGGCGTCCGCCGCCCTGCCCACACCCCGCAAGCCACTGCCGTGCTCACTCTCTTCCATGGCCTGTTCCACACGCTCTCTTCCGCGGACCCGCTGCCTTCCCTGCTTCGACCCTGGCCCCTCCCACCTCTGCCTGTTGGACTCTTATCTAGTACTTCACGTGCAGCTCACAGTTACAAACTGGCCATAAACAACTGAGAGTCGCATACTGCTACAGGGAGAAATGACCAGTTCCGCTAGTCGTTATTGGAGAAAAAAAAACTACAGACGAATACCCAGAAATGAAACAACAGAAAGAATTTCGAGCCATACACACACACACACACACGTGTGTACGTGTGTATGTTTATATAAAACCAAGATGGGTAGTTATGTTCAACCCCAACACTGTCTGGCCCCCCAAAGGGGCCCAGTTTCTCCATCAGGCCACAGCAGCCCTGGCCTGGAACGTCCACCTTGACAGGCTTGACACGGGGGTCAGCGGGGGCTGCCTCACACTGGGGACAGGTCTGCTCTGGGGAGGCACCAAGGCCGACTGGCCCCGTGTTAGGCTGCAGGAACTCCTTACCCGCACGGAGCTCTACCTGCATGGAGCTCTCTCACCACCTGCCCACCTCATGTGCATAAAAATAAGAACGTTACAGACTATGATAAAAGTTGTATCAAACCACACTCACTTCAGAAGCACCACACCACATAACTTCTGTCCTGTTTCCGCACAGTCACATGCACAGTGGCCTGGCCCAAGAAGACTGAACTTTCAGGCGGGCCCCCGCGTCGGGGCGCAGAGGTTTTGCTGCCATGTACCGGCGTGACACATCTGTCCTAACAGAATGCACACGTGAGCCAAAGCCAATCACAGGAAGGCAAAGAAACAGCTTTGCCAACGTTGGCAGAACGCAATTAAACACTAAAAAGCGTGCTGTCCGACGGGGCTGCCGCAGGCCACCTGTGGCGGTACTGAGCACGTGAAGTGTGGCTGAGCAAACAAGTGTGTGTTACGTAGAAAATACACCCAGACACAAAAGCTTGGTATGGAAAAAAAATCTAAGACATCACATTAATGACTCGTATTCACTGCATGTTGGAATCCTAACATTTTGGATGTGTCGTATGAAACACCACACATTACTAAAGTTAATGTTTTTAGTGTAGCTAACAGACCACTTAATTTCATCTGCGTGGCTTACATTCTATTGGACAGCACTCCTCTACAACTATGGATTTTTATGGTATATATATTATCAGTGACCACAGGTACTAGCAATAAATTTATAGTTATGCAGGTAACTGGGTAAAAATAAGAGTTTTACCATAATAGAAAATCTTTTATACATGACATTAGACACCCTGATTTCCAACCATGGCCAGAGTGAGCATTAAAACGTAAAAGGCCAGGGGTTCCTCGGCGGCTCAGCTGGTCAAGAGTCTGACTTCAGCTCAGGTCACGACCTCACAGTTGGTGGGCTCGAGGGCTGCAGCGGGCTCTGTGCTCGCTCTCACTCTTCCTCTCTCTCTCTGGCCCTCTCCCATTAGCACGCGCTTACTCACTCTCTCTCTCTAAATAAACGAATAAACTTTCGAAAATGTAAACACTAATTTTCAGAATTACTTGTTTAAAGCTACCTAAACTGGTATTTGAAGCTATTACTTATTTTTAGTCTTTTATTTGTAAACTTAAAAGATTAAGCAAAATCATTCAGAATTACTCATTCCCCATTTAACAAACCAAATTCCTTCCTAAAAAGGGTC
Source organism: Mungos mungo (assembly GCA_004023785.1). Taxonomy (NCBI): domain Eukaryota; kingdom Metazoa; phylum Chordata; class Mammalia; order Carnivora; family Herpestidae; genus Mungos; species Mungos mungo. The sequence continues at coordinate 83,367 of PISW01002886.1, forward strand.
TTCTGGAGGCGCCTGGGGGGCTCTGTAGGTTAAGCATCTGACTTTGGCTCAGGTCACGATCTCACGGTTTGTGGGTTCGAGCCCCACGTTGGGCTCTGTGCTGAAGCTCAGAGCCGGGAGCTGCTCCGGATTCCGTGTCTCCCTCTGTCTCTGCCCCTCCCCGCTCACACTCTGTCTCCCTTTCTCTCTAAAACAAAAGTAAACATTAAAAAATAGTTTTTCCAAAAAGGTCTTCAGGAATCACGAATCTCACGATACAACGGTGGCACTGATGGAAGTGCTGAGAGGCCAATGTGCCGCCAGCAGGAGCGCACCTGCCCCGAGGGAGGCAGAGGGGCCGACGCGGTCACGGTCCAGCTGCGCGGGGACCACAGAAAGGGGGCAGGAGCGGGCTCAGTCCCCCGAGAGGCTGCTTAGAGGAGCGCTCACCCCCCGGGGGCTCTGACCCCTGTGATCTTCAAGCGCACCCTGACCCCGGTCCTCTTTCTTGGAGAATGGGAAGAAGGGGCTGGAGAGCGAGGGAGAGGAGGGCAGGGTGGAGGGGAGAGGCGACGCAGAAGCGCACTGGGATTCACTGGTGGAAAGGGGCAGAAGAGAAGCGGTGGGAAGTTAGCAAAAAAGGCTCCCAAACAGAACGAGGGAGGCGGGAACGGCGACCCCCGGGACAGGACAGGACGGGGCAGGATGGGGCGCGTGCCCGCGGGCCAGCTGCTTACGTGTCGGAGGAGAGGCTTCGGGGAAGAGGCTGGTGTGGGTCTGGCCAGTGAGAGCACCTTCGGGAAGGCCCGGGGCGCAGACCTCTCTCAGGCACAGACACTCGGCTGGGACGAGCCCAGGCCCCAGACGCTCAGTGGCGACCAGAGCGCGTGGGGGGTAGAGATGACTAACAGCAGGAAAACATCGTCCCCACACAATCAAAAAAAAAAAAAAAAAAGGCTGCAGGGGAGGAAGGAAGAGAAGCCAGCGCGGAGTCGAGGCTATTGTTCCCAGGGCTGGAGACTCAGTCTGGGTTTCTTGCTGAAGGTTCCAGAACAATAGTGGGCCGAGAGGACCCTAAGAGCCCCGCAGGACTGAAAACTCATCAGGACATTCCGTCCTACGCTCTGCCCTCACACTCCCTTCTTGGTGTCTGAAGCTGCTCTTTTCTCATCAGCCAAGGAGGAGTTCTGATTCATAAAATATTAAAATTCAGATTAGAGTTTTAAAAACACTGTATAGCTCTCTCTTCTTGGAATTACCTTAATTCTGAAATAATCAGTTTTAAGATCCGTGCCTGATACACGCTGTACCTTCAGCACCCTGGAAGAATGTGCTGGGTGCCCGCTGCTCCGGGACAGATCTGGTGCCATGAACTTGGCCTCTGTTACACCGGGCTCCAGATGCAGTGCCTATGGTGCCCTCTGCACAGAAAGCAAACGAAACACAGCACGCCTGCCCTTTCCCTCTGTGTAAAATGAAGGGAATGAACAAAACAGGAGATTCCCAGGTGGGCCCCTCAAGATGAGCAGCAGGAGGTCCGTGGATCACTAAAAATCACAGGCAAAATGTGGTGTGTGCTTGGACGGCACGGAGCAAAGGCGCCGGGGTCCGGCAGGGAAAGCAGTGAGCCCGCAGACGAGCGCTTTGCGCCCGGACATGCAGGGGGGCGTCCGGACTCCCAGGCCCTGGCTGGGAGCAAGCGGGTGAGGCGGGCCCCCTGAGCCTTCCTCACACGGGGCTCTGCACCCGTGGGCCGCGCCCCGACCCTGCTCGCCCTGTGGGCCCCCCGGGGAAGCGCTTCTGCCGCGGAGGACTGACGTGTCACGTTCTGTTCTGTTGCGTTAGTGCTGAGACAAATCTGGCAATTCTGTCAACCCAAGATACGAGCCCTTAGACCGTTACTTTATAAAATAGGTAAAAATGTATTCTTTTAACTAATTTTCTATTTTGCTTTGAGAACAAAAACATAGAATATGACTTCCAAATTCATGAACAGGGCACTGGTCATTTCATAGAACTTAACGGAAAATTATTTCTGGAATTTCCATGGAAGAAAATGCGGCCACACTGCATACTTTGAGACTGATTTTAAAAAGGAACCAAGAATTTCCTGACCTCATCTCTCTGACTCCGTCTCTCTCACACGGTCACGTTAAGGACACTGAAGAGCACAGGCTTGAAGGGCTCGGATCCTTCGAGGGACGAGAGTGCAGCTCGTGTCAGACGCTCCTCGCACGGCGAGAAGGGTCAGCAGCACCCGTGCTCCTCACCGCCTCCTCCGTAAGGCGCAGGAGTGCCCTCTGCGTGTTCAGTTTCAAGCTAGTTACGTAAGATTTTAAAACTTGAAATGTGTGTGTGGTCTAAAAGCATACATTAGAACACCTCAAAAGCACTCTCCGATTAATCATTTTCAAATAAAACAAAGCGTCCTATGCACCTCGAAAACTGTCACTCTTACGTCCGTTCCCAGCGAGCGTGGGTTTCGGAGGAGCCCACAGTAACCGCCACCTAATGGGCCAAAGGCTGTTACATGGCGGCTCCTCCTGTAACGTCCTCCGCAACTCACACAGCAGTTCCCACTAGTCCCAGCTCCGTTCACCGTATCACGACCAGCAGGATTAAATTCAGGGGTTTTTTCCCCTGTACAAAAAGCATGTAGGAACCTTGTATTTCTATGAACCTCAAGAATGTACAACATTAAAATACAGAGCAACAAACCTCCGTGTAATTACAAGCTACATTCACTGGTTGCGTCATGAGCACGTTAATTACCGGCAGGTTTGAACAAGTTCCCGGAGGCATCCCAGGGGAGACCTGGCACCAGAACACCCACCTCTGCGGCGGCACCCGGAGAAACTCACCACCGATCCTGTCCTTCCGACAACAGAGAACCACATTCTCATCTAGGGCTGTGGCGACTTCTCCAACAGAACTGTCTGTTCCGCTCCGTTTTCAACAGCAACTGACCCCACTGCTCCGTCATGACCCAGACCAACCACCCCAGCTGCTCCGTCAAGATGCGGACAGCACGCTTCTGAGCCGGATGTTAGGACACTGTATGGCATTTACCAGCACGAGCTGGAACCAATGCCACATTCAGACTCTTACGTAACCACTCAGCTCTGATTTTCGTTCACTTTGTACTTTATTAAACTTTTAAAAAAGCTAGAAAAATAAAGAGGGAATTGTTTGTATTTTAAAAACTCCAAATTAAACAGGAAGCATTGTGCTGTCCCCTAGCTGAGTAAGAAGGAGCCCGCTAGACTTCCCCAAAGCAACGTTCTGAAAAAGTGGACGGCACACACACAGTGTCCAAATCATCTGGATCTCATAAAACTGAGCTGCAGTGGGGCAGGCGCGTCAGGGAGCTTAACATCACAACATCGCCCAGGCTCACAGCAGCGAGCCACACGCTAATTAGGGGAAAAATCAAAACAAGACTCGGCCAGATACAAAGACCACAGCAGCGGACAGAAAAACAAAATGCGCAGACACAAGAAAGAATTACCGGGGGCAGAGCTCACCAGCGAGGCCCGCAGAGAGAACGGAATGACACACGACAGCGCGGCGTCAGAGCCCTCCATGGCTCCGCTCGCTGCATGCCGGCCTGCCTTGCACCTAAAGTACATCCCCGAAATCTCAACAAATCTGCTGTAATCTACGCAGACCTGGCTACGTGTAAACTAAACGACTCGTGATTTCTGTTGCCGAGCCTTCTGTTCCAAGCACCAGAAAGGTGACAAAGTGGGCGCAGGCAGCCGCTGTGCCCGGGACCGGCGAGGCGCCGTCTCCTGCCACGACCAGGCTTCGAGGTCGTGCTCCCGCCTCGTACAGCGGCTGCCGGCCGGTCGGCAGACCACGCTCCCGGGGCCCCGTCCTCGAGAGCGTCTGCGAGCTGCCGTCCACACCGCTCTCTGGCCCCACGTCCCCCGCGCCTACACACGCCTGCGGGCCACGCAGTGCGCTCCCTCGTCCCGCCGAACAGGCGTCCCCGGCCCCTAACCTGATGTGTTCAGAGCTGAACACCTGACGCGCTCGCTGCCGCGCCCCCTGCCCCCCGCCCTGCCTTCAGGAAGTGCCGCTGCCACCTGCTCAATGGCTGGGGACGACCACGGGGCATCCCGCTAGGACGGCTGTCACTCAGCAAGTATGAGCGCCTGTGACGCGGGAGAAACTACCAGCCCTTTAGCAGTGACCAAGTGCCTGACCCCGAAGTGGCTAGTGAAGGTCCCACTGCTCCACAGCACATGCCTCGGGCTGGCCGGCCGCCCATCTCCACCCGCACCCCCTCCCTCTCTGGAACAGAGGAGGAGACTCCCGGCTCCGGACGCCTCGCGCCTTCGGCTGCACGGCTGAGCCCCTCGAACCCGTGCTCGCGCAGAGCTGCACTCTCTGTTCACCCCCACCTTTCTTCGAACCCCTTCAATGGCGACTTCTTTTCCCTGTAACACGACCCACAACTCCGTCGGGACCTCAGGGGCTCTGCTAAGTGTCAGCGGGACAGAGCCACACTCCCCCACCGACCACCACCCCGCGGCTGCTCTCCCGCCCAGGCTGGACCCTGCGCGCCGTGGCACAGGCTGCACGGCCCCCTCGGCAGAGAACACTTACCACCCGGCCCCCAGGCCCCCGCAGGGGGACGACTCTGCTCTCCGAGAAGCGGCCCCACCTCACCCCTCCCATGCCCCCCGCGCTGTGCTCTGGGCACACACACGGCCTCCGAACATGGCCGGCCACCCGGCCAGCACCCGCTCGCCCTCCAAGTGGCAGCTCAACAGGCACTTCCTCAGGGAGGCCGTCCTTGATGTCCACTCTCCACTGGCGTGCCGACGGCCAGTGAGCAGCCCGGGACCAACACCGCCCGCTGACGCCGTCTGCTCACTCACACCGTTCTGCCTCCTCCCTCACGCGATCAAAGGTACGCACGGTACAGGCTCGGCGGAGAGGAAAACAGAGAGCCCGGTGCCGGCTTCACTTCACTAAATCTATTTTATAAGCCGATGGGTTAGCTACCTCAGCATTAAATCTGGAATCCCTTCAAGAAACTTATTTATTTTCCAGTTCTAAATTTATACTTTCACTGTGGAAACTATTTAAAAAGACCAGAAACAAGAAGAGTGTTGGAATGCTTGGAATGTTGGAGAGGAGGCCACCTTCCCATTTAGGAAAGCCCCCCCCCCCCCCCCCCCGGGGCCTGGCAGCTCCTCTCCAGCTCTGGGCTCTCTGCTTTCCGGCCCCGCTCCCAGGGGCCACGGGTTGCGGCAGGAGCGACACGGGAAGGGGAGGGAGGGGAGCGTGCTTACTTCAGACCCCAGGGGTCAGCGGCTCTGCTGAGGACGTGTGCCCAGGCCGCGCATTCCTTGCTGGCTGTGGGGGGTAAAAGGCTGACCGTGGATGTCTAGCTAACTTCTGCATTCTTCCTATCTCCCAAGAAGTCCCATATCCCAGTTAAAAATACTAACATGGGTATTTTCCAGTTTCTTCTATAAATTTCTGTTTTTAAAATGTCTTAGTATAGAAAATACCAACAACAAAAGCCTAGAGATGTAAAGATGAAAAAGTGAAACTTATACTCTATTTTCACCTAACGGGCACTCAACAGTCCCTCTTGGGATAAGTATTACCCTAACAATTAGCAACCACTTCCCTGTTAAGTTTATTTTAATATCCATGAAAGCAACAAAAGACCTCATCTTAAGATCACGGTTTACCCCGAAGCTAAATCCTGCATATTCCCAAACTACGGGAGGCTAACGGGACTCAGTCATTGGTTCCTCACCACAAATACTTCTGTAACAGCAAGGATTCCAGAGTCGTTTCCATTTTTACGACGAAAGCACTTTGTGCTGACTACTCGGAGGGAACAGCGTTCTCCGCTGCTTCCTTGCGTGAACACAAACGCACACAGGATGCACAGGTGCTCAGAAGAGGCGACCAAGTGCAGGGAGCCACCCAGAGGATACGAGCGCGGTGGCAGGCATGGGTCCAGCGCCGTGCGGAGACCTCACCTGTGCTCGGCTGCCTCAGGCCGGTTTCACTCCTTCCCTGCCCTGGCCTACGTGAAGGACTCCTGGCACGGAGAGGGCCGTCCTCACTGCCGGCCAGCTGACCCTCTGCAGGAGCTGCTCCTGGGGGACAGCCAGGGCCAGCGCCCTCTCCCGTCCCCCCACCCACAAGCACAGGTAAGCAACGAAAGGCGGGACTGTGACTTCAGTCTGTCCCTCCGTCCTAACCGCCTGAACGGGGGGCTGGGGGCCAGCCAGGGAGAGGGCGGGCACCCCAGGAGGGCTCCTGTGCGGACGATGCCCGTCCTTGCCCCCAGCAGAGTGCCCGAGAGGAGCGGAGACGCTTCCGTGGGAGCAGACAGGCAGTTCTGTCCTGACGGAGACCCTAATTTTTTCAGCTGGAAAAGATGGAGACACTGATATGTAGTCGCCCCTACTCCTCCATGGATTAGTATTCCAAATCCCGAGTAAGAAAAGTATTTGAAAGAGGATTCACACACACACACACATATATAAAAGTTGAAGCTTCCTGTATACCTGATTGTTGCGAGGTAATTTTTACCCTAACATTCCCCCCTAAACACGGTGTCTGCCTCAGCTGGTAGGAAAGAGGAAACAGTCTGCATCTAATATCTTCCCACTCACATCTCAACGTTCTGAGCTGTGGGTCTATTAGATGAGAAGAGTCCAGAATGTGGCCCACAGCATGACAGTCGGCAGGGGCAAGGCACTCTGGACGGAGAGCTGGGCCGAGAGCCCGGGGCCCATATCGGGTGGCCCAGGCAAGCCGGTGCGTCAGAGGTGGACCTCGGTGCCCCACGCGGCACCTTCCACACGCACGCAGGGGGGGCTCGCCTCGCGCTGACCCCCAGCTCGCGGCCCCGAGGCTCCAGGCTCCCCTGTGTGTCCTTACGGCACAGCCCTCCACGACAGGGCGTCCCGGGACGCCGGCTCCCCCGTGTCGCTCTCATCTCTCCGTGCAAAGCCCTCACTCCATCAAGCCTCCCCGACTCCCCAGAGCAGCAGGGGCGCACCCCACCCTCGCTGGCAGTGGAGGGCGGGGCTCCAGGGACCCAGCCGCTGCCCCCAGGCCCTTTCGCAGTGCTCACTCTGCGGTGGGAGCGCACCTCCTTCCCGATGCGCCCCTCGAGAGCAGCTGCGGCCCAGGGTGAGGACGGCCCCACGCCCTCGGAATGAGGCTCCTGGACATGGGAACCGGGAGTCTCCCGTGTGTCTCACGCCCTGCTCTGAACGTGTGCGAGACCCAGAAACCGTCCTCCTCCCACCCGGGGGGGCTTGCCTGTCGTGGCGCATCACGTTGTCCCTCAGCCTGCTCCTCAGGAGTGCCGGCTGCCCCACGTCGAGGCCAGACGCCCTGCGGCTCCGCGTCACGTAGGAGCAGGGGGCCAGCCCTCGGTTAAAGGCGCCCAGCGCCGCGGACAGGACCGAGCACGCACTCGCCCCCGCACCCCGCCACGGCCAACTGCTGACTCAAGGTCTCAGGAATGCGGTGTGCCCACTAGCACGCTGCCTACTCCGTCCTACCTTTGCTGCAACGATGCTGAGGCCCATTCCATTTTGCTTTTTGAGAGTCACAGTGATTATTTCGGGTTCCTTCCGCAGAGGCTGAGCCTGGAGAATGAAAACAAAGGTCTGTCTGAAGGCTGAAATGAAGCGTTTCCAGGCTCGCCAACTCCTGAGCCACGCAGGGGCCCCGCGCACTGGGCACCCAGGATGGAGGAGGGGGGAGGGCGGGCAGGAAGAACAGTCAGGCACTACGGACACTCCGCAGGCGGGCGGCCAGTAAAGGAAGTGTCAACACTCACGTCGGTACGTGCTGCTTACACGTTATTTAAAGAGCTTAACTTCTGCAACAAAACTAAACTTCCACTGCTATCAGATTAGAAAAATCCAGTTATATCCTTACTTTATTACCTTGCAAAATAAATCACTAGGTGTTTTACACCACATACGGGGAGACAAGCAAACAAGAGGGTTAACAGTGCATCCCCGTCTCTCGACAGCCACAGGCCGCCGCCACGGTGCCCAGAGCGCCGTGTCACTCCATGAACCCTCCGTGTTGGTACCAGACCCGAGGGAGCTACGTCATGGCTCAGCGAGACACGCCGGCTCTCCTTCCCACGACCGGAGGAGAAAGGGAGGTCACCCACTGCAGGGACGTGCCATGCCCACGTCGCCCCACACCCAGAGGGGAAACAGAGCCTAAGAAGAAAAGTACCAGTGCAGACACAGAAGGGATGACCTAATTAATCAAATACACGAAGCACAAAGGCCCCCGGCCAACCAGTGGTAATCACATATACGGCTTGCTAACTCAGACCAGGGTCAGAGAACGCTTTAAGTTAGGAAAACAAGTAAGAATGGGTGAGGTCACTTTTTTTTTTTTTTAGCTTAAGACCGGGGACCTCCTGAAGGCTCTCTGAATCCACTGGGAGGGTGGGGGATCCCTGGTCTCATCCACAGAGGGACTTCTCTTTTAGAAACTGTGGGAGCCAGGAACTGCTGTCACTCAGATCGGACTGCGCAGCGTTCAGCAGTCACAGGCCAACTGACCGCGCGGCAGGTGCTGGGGACACGCGCTTGCCTCTGAGGGGGTGGCTGCTGAGCCACAGTGACACGCCGCTTTGGATTCAACGCACCAGAGACACGAGACACTATTCCAGGTAAGTATTACCAACTTGTGCGGATCTACGTTGTTCTAGGGACCGTATACACAACAGGCCGATTCACAGCCCAGACGGCCTGCAGGAGGCTCAGCGCCGTGCTCGCACACCAGGGGGCGTGACCCAGGCCGCGCACTGGCGTGCTCCACGCCTTCCGGGTGGGGACAGGCGAGCGGGCGCAGCACTGGTCACGCCGACACCCCCTCCCCACAGGAATCGTGACGAAAGTATGGCCACGTTTGTTTGTTCCTTTGAACCTTGAAGTGGCTTAAAAGATGAAACTGTTAATGACAGAAAAATATTTAAGTGAGAAATTCATCAAAAGTTGAAGGAGGAAAAATGCCATTTGTTTCTATTTTTTCTGGGCTCAGATGTGACTCGCAGACTGGTCAGCACCGGTGCAAGGCAGGCGCAGGCCGCCGCCACGGTCTCAGGCCTGGAGAACTGTCCTCCTTGCCTGGAAGCCCGTGCAGGGAGCAGAGCAGAGGCCCCTGGAAGATGCACGGAGCCACACACCCGGGCCGACTGCTCTCTCCCAGGAAGTGACTGGATACGTACTTAACACGAGGGAGGCCCAGCTATAAGGAGAGAGTATTTTCACCAAAGAAAAACATTTTCTAATAAAACTCATGAAAGTTATCATAATATGTTTTTAAATCACGTATTAACATGAAGGCTGGTACAGCTGTGAGTAAAAATATTCTTCGTTTTTAAAAGCACCATTTGTGTATGGACAAAACTGTACAAAGCACAGAAAAAATATATAAACCATAGTTTCAGATTTTTAAATAAAATTGGTATCAGGGTGATTTTAGGGCCTCCTGGCTGGCTCAGTGGGTGGAGCCTGCGCCTCCTGACCTCGGGGCTGCCGGTGAGCTCTGCACTGGGTAAGGAGAGTACTTAGAAACAGACTCTAAAAAATAAAAGCGATTTAAAAATTTTCAGGGCGCCTGGGTGGCTCAGTCGGTTAAGCGTCCCACTTCGGCTCAGGGGATGATCTCACGGTTTGTGAGTTCGAGCCCCGTGTCGGGCTCTGTGCTGACAGCTCGGAGCCTGGAGCCAGCTTCAGATTTTGTGTCTCCCTCCCTCTCTGCTTCTCCCCTGTTCATACTCTGTCTCTCTCTCTCTCTCTCAAAATAAACATTAAAAAAATTTTTTTTAAATTTTTTTCTTATCCAACAGTGATCACTGTCCTCAGGGAAGGAGTGTGTGTCACGCTCTCAAGCCGTAAGGCACACAGGCCTGTCTCCGTCCCGCCCGCCCCCGCAGTACTTGCCAGCTCCGTGTTTTCACGCAGAAGATGGCTCTCGTAATCTGCTCCTTCAAAGTATATCGTCCAAGTACCTGGTGACCGTGCATGAGGAGTTAACCTGCAAAACCCTGAGGAGAAAACAGGCCAATTACAAAACTGCAGAGTAAAGCATGTCAAAACATGATCTTCAAGGGCTGCCTGAGCCACTCAGGGCATGATCTCGTGGTCTGTGAGCTGGAGCCCCACGTTGCGCTCTGTGCTGACAGCTCTGAACCTGCAGCTGCTTTGGATTCTGGGGCCCCGCTCTCTGCCCCTCCCCTGCTTATACTGCCTCTCTCAAAAATAAGTAAACATTAAAAAAAAAAAAGCAAACAAAATCTTCAAAAAGGGAAGCCACATCAAGCATCGAACGCTGACTCGCTCATAACATCATTTACTTCTGTTGCACTTTGATCCGCTCTCTGAATGAGATGAGCAGCGATTCACAATCACTGGTTTTGGTCTAATGGGGTTTCAACACCAAGATGGGAGTGAAATCGGTCTCCCGCTCTGCTCTGTTCCAAAGAACTTCTCTCCTTACTTCTGGGAGAAACGGCAGAACCGCGCGGCCCCCCTTCGAAGCCTGCTGACCGGTGTGCTCCACTCTGCAGGCCCTCCCCGCCAACGCCCTGCACAGCACGCCCGGGGACGGCGCCAACGCGGGTGTGCGCCCGCGGCCCGACGCCGGGCGGACTGGGGACGGCCAGGGTGTCCCGTGAGCCCCGAGGTGGCTCTGCAGGAGGACGGGCCCTGCTCATTACTCTGTGTCCACATTTCCTTCCGAGCCACTTAAAGGTCTCACAGATCAACCTTAGAATCATTTTATAACGGTCTGAAGAGCATCTCTGCTATTCCCATCATAAACAAATGATATCTTCACAAAACTAAGCCTTTCAATTCAAATTATGTCATTCTCCAGTGAGATCTTATTTTGGGTTTCCCAGAAATTTCCTGACAAAGTCGCATCACACAGGCCTTGCGCGATCCTGCAGTCCTCTCCACAGAGGTCTCGAATCCGCAGCTGGCGGTCCTGAAGGGCACCCCGTGTGCCTCTCGGCGGTGCTCCCTGAGGACACGCCAGCCGGCACCCTCCGGCTAGGATTCCACCAGCAAGGAAAGTATGGCTCTTATTTTCCGGCACTTAGGACGTTTTTTGCCATAAAGGGAAAAGGAGATGCCGATTACTTGGTTAAGACAAAGACATAAACTTACGGTCTTTTCCTTTTTTCTTTTTTTTTTTTTTTGTTAAATCACTGGTTGAATCCAGTTTCATTAGAATGTGACCTACAACTTCTCTCTCCCCTGCTTTAGGGAATCGTAATAACGTGTAATCAATCAGCACGATTTTGAAGTTAACAATTTTACTCCTTTTCTTATTTTTTCAACCATCAGGGTCCCGCAGCAAGGCGGGCTCGGCTCCCCGCTTAAGGACCGCGTCTCAGGCGGGTGTCAGTCCGCGCTGGCTTCACAGCCTCTCCCACAGAGAGGGGCGGGAAGAGCTGCGGGCGCCACAAAACAAAGGGAACACAGACGGAGCGCACACAACAGTTCTTTCTCTGGCTTACAAACAATTGAGCGTGAAGATTCAAAACCACTGATGTCATAGAAGAAAACGCCCAGTTCTTTGTGAGTCCCTGAAAGGCGTCTGTGTGGCAGGCCGTGCTGTCAGCTAACACACAGGAAACGAGGCGGGGCACCGAGGCCTTGATGAAGGGTCACGTGCGGCCCGAAGGCCATCATTCAAGGAGCGGCAGGGGAAGGCGCGAAGTGCACTCGCCATCAGGGCCAGCCCGGAGCCGCCCCAGCTCGGCGAGCCCCTCTCCGGCACGTACCCGCCAGGCCACGAGCCACACGCGCACACCTGAAGACGCTACAACTCAGTCGTCCCCCGGGCTCGTTCACAGGAGTTCACGACAAGCGCCGGTCGCTGAGCCCTGGACGCCCAGCAGCCGGCCCTGGACCCCGACGACCGCGGACAGATGTGTGCGCGCAGCACTGCGCTGCCAGGGCAGCACAGAGCCGCCTGTGGGGACAGTGGCCGCGCTGTGAGGAGGCTGGGGTTTTCTAGACGAAGGGCCGCCTGACGGGGATGTGACAGGGACAGCACGCGTGCCCGTGAGGTGGCAGAGGCAGGGAGCAAGGCGCAGGGGCGCCCGTGTGGATGCAGGACTTGGGTTCCACACTGACAGCGAGGTCGGGAACTGAGACCGCGCGGGGGTGGGTACCGGGCTCGGCCCCTGGTGTCCCGGATCCTGGAGGGCCGGGGCCACGCTGGGGCAGGCCGGCTGCCTGGCCGAGGGGGCGGCGGGGAGGAGGAGGTCTGGGTGTGTGGGGTGCTGGGGAAATGCGGCTGATGGGAGGGGTGCCAGAGGCAGGGTTCCCGAGACTCCCGAGCCGGAGCGCGGCTTTCGTAAGCATCCTGGAGCCTGGACCCCTTCCTCCCCGCCCACCACGGGTCCTGGGCCCGCCCCTGCGTCCTCCACAGCAGGTCCTTGAAGCAGCACAGGCCGCCCTGCCTCTGCCTCCCTGAGCTGACAATGTCAACACCGTGGGGGCGGGGGCGGGGCCCTCCAGCCACACCTGCGGGTGGGTGTACACACAAGTCACCTTCTGTTACAAGCAGCAGCCTTTGTAAAATGAAAAAACTTAAACCATCAAAACCTGTAAAGACATGAAAATCTATGCATTGTAACGTGAAACATTCAGTGAAATCAAAAATCGCACTACATTTATATAGTGATGGACATAAGAGCTTAACTTTGCTATTATTATTTTTGTTTCAGTGAACTCCTGAATTTGGAATCCATCTTCCTGCTCCTCTGGGCTCCACGTCACAAAAGCAGCCGACTGGGACTGAAATGTGGTGGGACTTCACGCTCCAGGTGCACGTGCGATAGGTCTAGCTGCTCGCACCACCACACGTGAGAAGGCGCAGGAGGGGCCCGGGACATGTCGCCCAGAGACGAGACGGCTGCAGCCCGGCCGACAGCACACGGCAAGTCCCGGCAGGCAGGGGGCAGGGGGCAGCCTCCGCCAAGAGCGCCTGCTCGGGCCTCATGACAATCCCACAGGGGGCACGCCGTCCCTGTGCCCGTTTCACAGATGGGACGTTACAGGGGACAGGCTGGGGTCACACCTCACACCATCCCGATCCCAGACCCCGTGCTGCTCTGGCATGGCGGCCGCATCACCACCCAGGGACCATTCTGTTCCAGGTTCACAAAAACCCAAGGGAGGAGCAACCAAAGGTCCTTCCTACCAGCCCAGCAGACGCGAGGCCGTGTGCGCACCGCCAGTGCCCTGGGCGGGCCACGGCACACCCGCGAGAACTTGTGGCCGGACATCTCCACCCCCTTGTCGCCGGGGAACCTCCCTCCCGGGGCCTGGCACAGGTGGACCGCCACGGGAGAGCGCAGGACCGACTCTCGCTTGGACGCCGCACGCACGGCCAGGCTACTCACCTCTCTGGCACAGAGGGTCCAGGAACTCTTGCAGACCGCTGGGAACGTTCCTGACGACGTCACAGGAGTAGCCGTCCTCCGGCAGGAGGAAGGGCAGCTGCAGGTCTGGGTCCTCCTCCAGCTGCACCTCCCGCCCGTCGCTGCGCGCCAGCTCGTCCGCCGTGTTCTCGGCCACGGCCACAACGTTTTCTATCAGGTCCTGGAGGGAAGCGGGTGCGGGTGAGAAGGCACGCGGGCCGACCCTTCGCAGGACGCTCCTGTCCTCATGAGCGCGGCCGCGCTGGGGCAGGACCGGGGCGGGGGGCAGACGGACGGCTTCGTGCACCACCGTCTGCAGGGTCATGGAGCACGAGCGGGGTACGTGCTTTAAACACGGGACCCGAAACAGTACTAATTAATCTCAAATCATCTGCAGCCTTAAAAAGAAATTAGTCAGGAGAAAATGGTTTTTTCCTCCCTTTACAAGAGTCATCATTTTTTCCTTGCAATCTGTTAACACCCGTTTGCGAACAAGCCTGTGTCTGCAGAACGGTCAGTGACAGGGAAGGCTCACACGAGGGTGAGCGAAGAGTCGGAACAAAAGCACGCTCCCGCAGCCCACAGGGGCACGGCCACGGAGCGAGTGCACCGGCTCAAGGAGCGGAGGCCTCCCTGCCCTGGGCCCTCGGTCAGCTCCCAAGGCCACAGACGCGCCGTCTTGTCTGAAGACGGAGGCGTGCTGCGAGGGCTCTGGCCCGACTTGTCCCCCGCGCACAAGGCGGCTGCACCGCATGGCCATGCGCTGTGCTGCTCCGTGCACGTCTCTCCTCGGCGTCCGCTCCGTCCTTCAGGCGGGTCCGTGCCCCACTCAGGGCGCCTGCAGCGAGCGGACTGGCCTCCGCTGTGACGACAGAGGCTGCGGTGCACACCACGGGTCAGGCTTCTGTCGGGACGCACAGGCGCCAAAACGGGGATCGTACCAGCGATGCCTCTGCCAGGCCGGGAGGCCCGTGGGCTGCGTGCTGTCGGGAGCACGTGTGGGCAGGTGAGGCGCACTCCACACCCGTGGCGGTGGCCGTGGCCGCGGCCCGTGGGCCTGAGCCTCACGTCCCAGCAGCGAGCCCGGGAGCCCAGGTGACGTCTCCACTCCCTCTCCCCTGTCCTTCCGTCTTTCTAAAAACCTAATTTCCCTGAAATAAATCCCTCTCCATTTTAAATGCTTATGAAGTTTCTACTTTTTAAAAAAATATTTATTTTGAAAGTGAGAACAAGCGGGTAAGGGGCAGAGAGGGAGAAGAAAGAAAATCCCACGCAGGCTCCACACTGGCAGTGCAGAGCCCAACAGAGGGCTCGAACCCACGAACCATGAGACCATGCTGGGAGCTGAAATCCAGAGATGGAAACTTAACTGACCGAGCCAGCCAGGTGCCCCCAGTCTCTGCTTCTCGTACTGAACCCCAACGGCTCCGTCAACAAAAATAATCTTATGAGATGATTACGCACATAAGCTTATTTGTTAAAGAAGGCTAACTATTAAAAGCCACCCCCCACCCCCCAGCCTTTCTGAACTGAACCCCCCGTGTGAACGGCGCGGCCCCGCGGGGCCTCGCTCACCGCGGGGACGGAGGGCTCGTCGGGCGCACAGTGGTAGCCCTGCAACAAGGCCTGGAGCTGCAGCGAGTTCAGCTTGAAGCAGGCGCTGGTTATGCCCGGGGCGTCCTCGGGGGCGTACTTGTCCGCGGTGAGCAGGGTGGTCGCCTGGTGGGAGAGCAGACCCCGGAGGCGGCAGCTCAGCAGGGTTTACTCCCCGGCACCGAGCACCGGCATCTGGAAGAACCTGCTAGCTTCACTTTGAAACAGAATGTTTTTAAGTAAACACACTTCTATTCACACTGACCTGAAAAACACCGTCTGGTAAGGGTTTTAGAAGCCCTCTTAACGTTGCTGAAATATATGTATGTTTACATTTTACTAAAATATAGAAATGTAAATAGCATTCAATCATTTATGCTCACAAAACATTAAAAAAATTCTGAGAAATTTAAACGTTTCCGTAACCACCCCGATAACCAATTCTGGGGTCTGAACGTGGTCACGCTGCCGCGGGCCTTCCTGGAAGCAGCCCCTGCAACACCAGGAGGAGGGGCGCAGCCTCCCTCTGACTAAGTTACTTTAAAAGAGACTGAGAAGCAGAGGAAACACAGACGTCCCCCGTGACGATCAAAGTCTGGTGTGAGGCTGTGGATCCCCGTCTCCTCGACTGTGGAGCCGCACTTCCCGTCCTCGGCCTTTCGAGGGCTCCCGGGGAACCGGCCGGGCCACACAGTCGTGTGCGCCTCTCGGCCCCCGTCCTTCAGGAGGGAGGTGGTGACCGCCGCGCGCTGCGCCCAGACCCTTCTCTCACCCTCCGCGCAGCTACTACGAGATCGCCTCCCTCGGTGTGCTGCAGAGCAAACCATTACCCTGTTTTAACCTGGAATCCATCTTGCAGGAAGGACTTTCATGAAATACACCTACTGGTCTCAGGAAAAAGCAGCTCTGAAGGACATTTACGCTACGGGTCACAGCCTGCTGTGGGCTGAACGATGTCCCCTAAGGTTCACAGGCTGCAGCCCTCACCGTTACGTCAGAAGGGGACCTTCCAGGAGATGGCTCGTCATGGAAAGAAGGGAGGACGGCAGGCCTGACATGACTGGTGTCCTCACAGTGCACATCTGAGACACGCACACAGGGAGAACAAGGCAGAGAACCCCCTTGCGGACACCTTGACCTTGGACTTCCAGCCTCCTCAGCTGTGAGACGGTGTCTGCGGCCCTAGCACCACGGTCGTGGTGTTCTGTGACAGCGACCCAGACAGGCCAGCACAGCACGGTTGCTTCATCTGTGCACAAATAAGCAAAACCCCCACGGGGGTTCACTGAGGTTCTGCTGAATCCAGGTTCTCACTCGGGGCAGAATTCGAGACTCTGTAAGGAACCCGCGCGAAGGAGCAGCGGCTCAGCCCACCTGCACGATCCGGCTCAGGTGACAGTCGGCTGCCAGCTCTAAGCCCTGCTTCTCCGCCCAGGCCTCCACGTGTCCCAGCTGCTGGCGGATGATCGCCCCCCAGTAGTGGGAGCACAGCCCCGACTCGGGGTCGGTCACCAGCCTGTTGAAGAGCCACATGTTGATGAAGTGGAAGAGCTGCGAGAAGAGCTGGATGGTCAGCGCGGCGTTGACCCTGCAGCGCCGCAGCAGCGACATGGCTCCCGTGAGCGTGTGCAGGACGTCATCTGTGTGGAGAGACGGGCCAGAAAGACCAGTGTGTGAATCAACGGCGCCCTGCAGAAGACGGCAGTCAGGTAACAGAACCTCGTCACATGTAAAACACCGGCCTGTTCGAACAGGCGGCGGCCCCAGGGTCGTAAACGCACGACGTGGTAACCACACGTACAGAGGTTCACGCTCCGAGACTTTTTGAAAAAGTACGACAGCCCAGAGTGAGAGCTGCTTTTCTGGGGTGTGCGAATGCTTTTTGTGTACTCTACTTTCAAAAACCCATGTTGGACAGGAGATTTTGAAAAACTTTTTTACTTAAATCCAAGTTAGTTAACACAGAGTGTAGTAGAAGTTTCTGGAGAAGAACCCGGTGATTCATCACATACAACACCCAGTGCTCATCCCAACAAGTGCCCTCCTCCATGCCCATCCCCCACCTAGCCCATCCCCCACCCACCTCCATTGCAGCAACCCTCAGTCTGTTCTCTGTATTTAAGCCTCTTATAATCTGCCTCTCTCTGTTTATCCTATTTTTCCCTCTCTTCCCCATGTTCATCTATTGTGTTTCTTGAATTCCACATGAGTGAAATCACATGATGTCTTTCTGACTTATTTTGCTTAGCATAGTAACTCTTATTTCCATCTATGTTGTTGCAAATGGTGAGACTTCGTTTTCATCACCAAGTAATATTCTATTGTATATAGACAGCACCTTTTCCTTATCTGTTAATCAGCTGATGGACATTTAAGCTCCTTCCATATGTTGGTTATTGATAGCGCTGCTATAAACATCAGGGTGCACATGCCCCTTCGAATCAGCATCTTTGTATCCTTTGGATAAACACCTAGTAGTGCAAGCTGGGCTGTAAAGTAGTTCTATTTTTAATTTTTTGAGGAACCTCCATACTGTTCTCCAAAGTAGCCGAACCAATCTGCATTCCCACCAATGTGCAGAACATTCCCCTTTCTGCCTCCACACCCTCACCAGCATCCGTTGTTTCTGGAGTTGTTAATGTTAGCCGTTCTGACAGGTGTGAGGTGGTACCTCACTGTGGTTTTGAGGTGTGTTTCCCTGATAATGAGTGATGTTGAGCATGTTTTCATGTGTCTGTTAGCCATCTGGATGTCCTCTTTGGAAAACTGTCCATGTATTTAGCTCATTTCTTCACTGGATTATTTGTTTTTTGGGTGTTGACTTTAAGTTCTTTACAGATTTTGGATACTAACCTTTTATCTGATTGGTCATTTGCAAGTATCTTGTCCAATCCCATTGGTTGCCTTTCAGTTTTGTTGACTGTTTCCTTTGCTGTGCAGAAGCTTTTTATCTTGATGAGGTCCCAATAGTTCACTTCTGCTTCTGCTTCCCAGGCCTCTAAAGACATGCCAAGTGAGAAGTTGCTTGGGCAAGGCCCAAAAGTTGTTGCCTGTATTCTCCTCTAGGATTCTGATGGCCTCCGGTCTTAGGTTTAGGTCTTTCATCCATTTTGAGTTTATTTGTGTGTATGTTGTAAAAGAATGGTACAGGTTCATTCTTCTGCATGTCGCTGTCCAGTTTTCCCAGCACCATTTGCTGAAGAGATGGTGTTTTTTCCATTGAGTATTCTTTCTTGCTTTGTCTAAGATTAGTTGGCCATATGTTTGTGGGTCCATTTCTGAGTTCTCTATTCTATTAATCTGACTATCTGTTCTTGTGCCAGTACCATACTGTCTTGATGATTAGAGCGTAGTAATATAGCTTGAAGTCCAGAATTGTGATGTCTTCAGCTTTGGTTTTCTTTTTTAATATTACTTTGGCTATTTGGGTTTTTTTCTGGTTCCATACAAATTTGAGAATTGTTTGTTCTAGCTCTGAGAAGAATGCTGGTGTTATTTTGATAGGGACTGCATTGAATACCTAGATTGATCTGGGTGGTACCGACATTTTAACACTATTTGTTCTTCTAATCCATGAGCGTGGAATGTTTTTCCATTTCTTTGTGTCTTCCTCAATTTCTTTCATAAGCTTTCTATAGTTTTCAGTGTACAGACTTTTCACCTCTTTGGTTAGATTTATTCCTAGGTATTTTATGGTTTTTGATGCAACTGTAAACCAGATCGATTCCTTGATTTCTCTTTCTCCTGCTTCATTATTGGTGTATAGAAATGTGACAGATTTCTGTACACTGATTTTATATACTGTAACTTTGCTGAATTCATGTATCAGTTCTAGCAGTTTTTTGGTGGAATCTTTTGTGTTTTTCAGACAGAGTATCATGTCTTCTACAAAGAATGAAAGTTTGACTTCTTCCTTGCTGATTCGAATGCCTTTTCTTTTTGTTGTCTGAGTGCTGAGGCTAGGACTTCCAGCACTATGCTGAACAACCGTGGTGACAGTGGGCGTTGCTGCTGTGCTCCTGACCTTAGGGGGAAGCTCTCGGTTTCTCCCCATTGAGGACATTAGTTGTGGGTGATCCATATACGGCCTTTATGATCTTGAGATATGTTCGTTCTTCCTCTGCTTTCTTGATGGTTTTTAGTCACGAAAGAATGCTGAGTTCTGTCAAATGCTTTCTCTGCTTCTATTCAGAGGATCATGTGGTTCTTATCCTTTCTTTTATTAATGTATCACACTGATTGACTTGTGGATACTGAACCAGCCCTACGACCCAGAAATAAATCCCACTTGTTCATGGTGAGGAATTCGTTTTATATATTGTTAGATTTGCTTTGTTAGTATCTTGCTGAGAATTTCTGCATCCGTGTTCATGAGGGAAATTGGTCTGTAGTTCTCCTTTTTAGTGGTGTCTCTGTCTGCTTTTGGAATCAAGGTAATGCTGGGCTCATAGAAGGAGTTTGAGTTTTGCTTCCATTTTTGTTTTCTGGAATACTTTCAAAAGAACAGGTGTTAACTCTTCTTTAAATGTTTGGTAGAATTCCCCTGGAAAACCATCTGGCCCCGGACCCTTGTTTGTTGGGAGATTTTTAATTACTGATTCAATTTCTTTAATGGATATGGGTGTGTTCAAGCTTTCTATTTCTTCCTGTTTCAGTTTTTGTAGTTTATATGTTTCTAGCAATTTGTTCATTTCTTCCAGATTGCCCAATTTGTTGGCATATAATTGCTCATAACATTCTATCATTGTTTGCATTTCTGTGGTGTTGGTTGTGATCTTTCCTCTTTGTGATTTTCTTTGCGTCCTTTCCTTCATCTTTTTGATAAATCTGGATAGGGTTTGTCAATTTGTTAACTCTTTCAAAGAATCAGCTCCTGGTTTCACTGATCTATTTAACTGTTCTTCTGATTTCAATATCATTGATATCTGCTCTAATCTTTATTATTTTGCACCTTCTGTTGGCGTTAGGCTTTGCTATTCTTTTTCCAGCTTGCCTTTACGCGTATTTGAGACACTTCTTCCTTCTTTAGGAAGGCCTGGATTGCTATACACTTCCCTTTGATGACTGTCTCTGCTGTGTCCTAGAGGCTTTGGACTGTCATGTTTTCATTTTCATTGATTTCCATTCCTTTTTAATTTCCACATTAATTTCTTGGTTAACCCACTCATTCTTTAGCAAAATGTTCTTTAACCTCCAAGTATCTGTGGTCTTTCCAATTTTTTCCCTTGTGGTTGATTTCAGGTTTCATAGGTGTTATGGTGTGAAAATATGCAAGGTATGATCTTGATCTTTTTGTATTTATTGAAGGCTGATTTGCGACCCAGGATGTGATCTATTCTGCAGAAAGTTCCATGTGTGCTCAAGAAGGTACAGGACGAAATGTTCCACATAAATGTTAAGTCCATCTGGTCCAGTCATTCAAACCCATTGTTTCCTTGCTGATTTTCTGCTTAGAGGATCTGTCCATTGCTGTAAGTGGGGTGAAGTCTCCTACTGTTACAGTATTACTGTCAATGAATTCATGTTTATGATTAATTGATTATATATTGTGGTGGTCCCAATAGGGTGTCTATTTACAACTGTTAGCTCTTCTTGGTGGATAGACTCCTTAGTTATAATGCCCTTCTTCATCTCTTGTTATAGTCTTTGTTTTAAAATCTAGTTTGTCTAATATAAATATGGCTACTCTGGCTTTCTTTTGATGACCATTAGCATGATAGATGGTTCTCCATCCCCTTACTTTCAATCTGCAGGTGTCTTAAGGTCTAAAATAAGTAGTGTAGACAGCATATAGATAGGTCTTATTTTCTTATACATTCTTACACATTTGATATCCTATGTCTTTTGACTGGAGTATTTAATCCATTTACATTTAGAGTGATTACTGAAGGATAGGAATTTAGTGCCACTATAGAGTGCAACTCTATAGAGTTGGTGTTTTGGGTGATGTTCTCTGCTCCTTTCTAGTCTTTGTTGCATTTGGTCTTTCGTCTTTTTTCCACTCAAAAAGTCCTCCTCTTAATATTTCCTGCAGGGCTGGTTAGTGGTCATGAACTCCTAATTTAGTTTTTGTTTGTCTGGGAAACTCTCTCTTCTTCTATTCTGAATGACAGCCTTGCTGGATAAAGAATTCTTCTTGGCTGTACATTTTTCAGAGTCAGCACACTGAATATATCCTGCCACTCCTTTCTGCCTGCCATGTTTCTGTGGACAGATCTGCTGCAAACCTGATCTGTCTTCCCCTGTACGTTAAGGACCTTTTCCCCCCTTGGGTGTTTTCATAATTCTTTGTGTATTTTGTGAATTTGACTATGATGTGCATTGGTGATGGTCCATTTTTGTTGAGTGTAATGGGAGTTCTCTGTGCCTATTGGATTTTGATGTCTGTATCCTTCCCCAGGTTAGGGAAATTTTCAGCTATAATTTGCTCACATAAACCTTCTGCCCATTTTTTTTGTTTCTTTATCTTCTGGGACTTCTAGGATTTGGATGTTATTCCTTTTTAATAAGTTGCTAAGTTTTCTAGGTCTTGTATTGTGATCTTTTGCCTTTATTTCCCTTTTCTTTAGCTTCACTATTTCCCATAATTTCATCTTCTAGACTCGCTGCCCTGCTTCGTCCATCCCTGCCTTTGTGGCGTCCATTCAAGACTGTGGCTCAGCTACAGCATTTTTAATTTCGGCCCGACTGTATTTTAGTTCTTTTATCTCTGAGAAAGGGGTTCTCGGGTGTCTTCTATGTTTCCTTTCAACTCCAGCTATATTCTTACAATCATGGCTTTAAATTCCAGTTCAGACATCTTACTTCTATCTGTGTTAATCAATTACGTCCCTGGCTGTCATTTCTTCATGTTCTTTCTTTTAGGGTGAATTCTTTCATCTTGTCATTTTACAAGAAGACAAATATTAATGAAGTAAAAAAGTTGAAATAAAAAGCAAAGCAAAACAAAAATCAAATAAAGAAAGCTAGATCCTAAGTGTTTCAATCTGCTTGTTGAAAGAAGCCTTACAGAATATAGAAAAAAGAGAAATGAAATAAATAAATAAGTTAAAAAAAGTCAGAAATTTAAAAATTTCTTACAGCATAAAATAGGATAAATATAATGGATTAAAAAAATTTTTTTTCTGTATCCAAAAGGAAAAAAGAAAAAAACCCCAACAATTTAAAGAAAAACAGATGCAAAGAAAACAAGTGAGCCAGCAACAGAATGAAACCTGAGGGAAGCTACATGCACTTTCCCCTAGAACTGAACTGTGAAGTCCTCCACAACCCGTACACGAAGCAGAAAGCGGGGCTTATGCTGAAATTCTGGGGGACACGCCTGGTTGTGCAGGTGGGCGGGGCTCGGTGTAACGGCTCCGTTCTCCAGGAGGTGCCGCTGCCTAGCCTGGCTTACTGGGGTGGATCAGGAGAGCTGGAAATGGCTTCACCCAGTTCCTGGTCTGTGGCGCAGGAACTTCTCACTCTCGCTGACCTGCAAACAAGTCCCCTCCTTTGTCTCCGGCCTCTGTCCACTCCCCGCCTCTGCCTGTCCGTGTCCAAGCCATCTGCCTCTCAGGCAGCACCTCTCTCTAGAGTTTCATCTCAGATGGGGTTGTGTTTCAAAACTCCCCATTTCAGACACCCCTGCGGCTTGGACCCGCACCGACTTTCGGCGGGGGGGTGGGGGGGTGGAGGCGGTCTTGCTGAGCAATCGCCGGGTGCTGGCCTGCCCCAGAAAACGTGCAGGCAATCGCGGAGAGGCAGAGGGTCAGCGACCATGGCGAACCGCCACACGCAGCCGGAGCGGGTGTCACTGCACTCTGGCGTGTTTGTCCCAATGCCAGCAAACGTGGCAGTTCTCCGGGGTCCACAGGGACCTCTGCCTGTGATAAGGTCCGCTGGACTCTACCAGATTCACAGGGAGAGCTAGTCTTCAACCAAACAGATGGTAGTTACAACTTCTTAAAGAATGCCAAACCCAATAGATCATCTCCTTTATTTTTAAGATACCTCCTTTTAATGTGTACTAAGTATTAAAATGAAGTTAAACAAGATGGAGGGCAGAAGGAAAGCAGAGAGAGGGAGGAGGAGGAATGGAGGAAGAAAGGAGAAAACGAATATTCTAACCTATTTTTGGTCTCTGTAGACTGTTCTCTTCGGGGTCGTCCAGAAAAGCCGGCATGTAATTATTGAGTTCTGACTGCAGACAATGAACCAGGTATCTGAAAACACGTAAAGGATTTTCATTACCTCAGCAGGGCACACTGCTCTGGTCAGACACGGCAGAGCAGCCGCCACAGTCTGTGCTGCTTCCTACTATCTTCCATTTAAAACCCAGGAGTTTTACTCTCAGGATTCTTGAAGCATAGCTCAGTAACTTCACTTTACTAAATCAACACATTTGGCACAGATTTGTGCTTCTTGATATTCATCTGCAGTTTGGGTAAATAAAAACCTTTAAAAACCTCTATGGAACAGTGTGATCTCCAAGGGCGCGCGCTCCTTACTTAAACGCCATCTGAACCAAGTGTGCTAACACGTCTTGGGCGTCCAGCGTGATTCGACTAAGATCTCGGTCCTGCTTAATGAAGTTGAGCAGCTCAGACGCGTTGGCCATCCAGAAAGCAAGTGCCCCTGCGATATTCTTCTGTTTCTGTAGATAGAACACATTCCTGTGAGAAGCCCCAAGACCAACAGAAAGAATGAAATAAAAAGGAATGCTCTTGAAAAGCTGCTGAAGATAGACCAGTACCTTCCCATTCTCACCAAGGTATTGACCACAGATACCAGATATTTGCAAAGGAATTTGGATGCATACATAGCAATGGAATTGCAACAACTTCTTGGGATTCATGTATGGACACATGGATCCAATTCGCTACAATTTACGGAATCAGTGGAAAAACAGAGATATCAAATCATAGGACACCCAATTGGAGACGGTGCTTTATCTGGTAATCTGTGAAGTACGCGTGCCTCTATCCATGGTTTCCATGGTTACCCACAGCCACCCTGATACTCATCGTCACCGGCTGAGATGCCGAGCAACTTGGTATCAAGTACTGATCTATCACATCATCTCCCGACCACATGTGCAGGCCAGGCAACTTCAGATGAGATCCAAAGAATAGGAGCCAAGGATAAACAAGAAAGAGGAGAAACAGAACTTTTGTCATTTCATATCCACACTGAGTGCATTAAGCAGAAATTATGAAATGCTGATAAAGGTTGCACAGTCAAAAAAGGATTTAGTGCTGCATGTTTCAGGTGCTGAATGAGTGTTATGAGCGCCCGGTCCAGCGGCTGGGTTTGTGTTTGGCATGGAAGCAGCGAGAGGCTCAGCTAAGCCGACACGGCCAGGCCGGTCCCAGCAGCGCATCCTACCTGATCAACCTGGTCTACTTCCTGGAGAGAAACAGACGAGGGGAGATCAAGCAGAACGAGAGAAAGAAACTTGTAAACAATCATGATAGTTTAAAAAAATCAAAACACTACTATGAAGGCACGACATGAAGGTACGACATTCAGTTATGTTATTCCCCAATTACACGTTCGTTCACGGCTCTGCAGCATTTCGGGAAGTACATGGCACACGGTGTTTGCTCTATGTTCCTACGCTGGCACAGCGAGTGAGCAAACCCCTACTTCATGCGGGGGGGCTGTTACAGTGCGCACACGACACAGCGGTGTCCTTGAAAGATTTCTAACACGAAGGACTTCTTAACGTCTTTTCATGATACTGCGTGTCTGGCGAGCTAAAGGTACGCGAGATGACGGTCTACCCCCGGATTAACAGGATGAAAGTGACAGAAAAGACCAACATGAACAGTAAAAATAAAAGAATTTAAAAATGTATTAAAGACATAACTACTAAAAGGGAGTAAACCGGTTTCTGAAAGTAGGTTTTTACAAATCAGAGCACCTATTCCTATAGAACTTTCCCCAAATTTTAAGAGTCCTCCAATCACATACTAACCCTAAATCTGAGGTTGAAAAGGCCTGTTTTGATAATGATGCTCACTGACTAGTTCAAATTCAACAAGAAAAAGTCTATCAAAATTAGTCGGATGACAGGAGTTTCCCAACGTGACACAGGCTTCAGAAATGCAAACACGATGGAAGACGAGACAATGGCTTTGAACCAGAAGGAAACCGTGTTTGTTGATGAATTAGTAGGAGAGGAACACAAATGGCACCCAATCAAGTGACAACAACCCATCAGATTCATAAGCCACTCAGACATAAGAGAAACATTTCTTGAAAAATTTTGGTCTTTGAAAACAATTCTAAAGGAATTAACAGATTAGTTAGCTCACGATATCCTCAGAGAAAAACCACCAAACCATCTAACCGTGTTGTTTAAAGATACATAACTAGAGTTTTATACTTTATGGCCACAAAATGGCACTGAGAAGTAGCTTAGGAAAACTTTTTAAAAATCTGTAAATTTGCTTCTAAGGACTTTAAAGATTAAATCTTCAAACTGTGTGTGATCTGAAAAACTGCTATGCCAATTTTATCAACTACAGATGAAAAGGACTTAAAAAGAAACGCACCACTCTACAGAGAGAATACTCTTACTTCCTTATACTTTCAAAATAGTTTTATGAATGAATTTGAGCAGGACTTTCACCATAACTGAAAAATGTCATCGTGTCCATCTACGCAAGTGCCATCAAAGAACCCAGAGCTCCCACCGGCGTCAGAAGTGCCTTCTAAAAGGGCAAATGCCTCCGTAGAGCATTTAGGGTGGGTGATAGACATGTTCTGGAATCGGAAGGGGCGGCTGCACAACACTGTGAATGACCTAAATGCTACTGAATTGGTCACTTCAAAATGGTTAATTTTACCTTCACGCGAGATTCATCTCAGCAAAGCATTTTTTTAATTGCAAGGAAACCCACAAGTATATTTTCTCACAACTACTGCACTTTTTATTGTGACTGTTACATTACCGCATACAGTTCACTTCCCCTGATTCTAACGCTTGTAGTAAGAAACAGAAGAAAAGGTTACACCCCTTTTCATTTTCCAAGCTCTCCAAATTTCAGGGCTACTTCGAAGAGCTTGCATTCCAGAAAAGCCTCTCAGAGCCGAACACATAAGCAAACAGAGACCCTGCGGACGGCTTCGCGGACCCCGCGAACAAGCCGCACGCGCACCGAAGCGGCGGGGCCCGGCGTGCTGGCGCTTACCTGGATCACCCCCTCCATCATGCTCACCATCTTGTTGACTATGGCAACCACTTTGTGAGTGCGCTCCGCAGGACTGGCATCGGGTCTGTACTGGCTTGACAGCACGTACCGACACGCCATGTACAACACATATGTAGGCGACAGCTTAAAATGGACGGTAGAGCTATTGGTGTAATTTATGATGGCAGATAAAAATGAATCTTCAGCTGTGAAGAGATTTCAAAAAAGAAGGAAAAAAAAGAACAAAAAAAACCCCATGAAAATCAGATGGAGAAAAATGGAACAAGAAATAATTCACCAACGACGGAATCTGACAGTACTCACAGCTCTCCCTGAATTCAATGCTTGCAGGCAGTGTGAGTTCAGGCCCTGGCGCCTCCTGAGTTCTGAAAAGAGAGAGAAGCCAGCTCTTAGCAGCAGGTAACGTGGCCGGTGACAGTCAACCTATGCAGGGTTCCGCAACGCCCCCAAAGCCTCTCCGTGGCTCTAACACGTCTCCAACAGCCCAATGACTTCTTTCACATGGAGACCGTTCAGACTCTCAGATGGCGTGTGGGAGTGGCCCCGTCCCTGCACCTCACAGAGGTCAGCTCCTAGAAGTATCTGCTTCCGTCAAGACAACAGATGGGACCACGACTCTATTATTCATGAAGACTTCGCGAACAGCGTAGGGACCAGGCTGTCGTGCACCTGCTGTGGCCATAGCTCGAGTAACAATGAAAAGCCACTGCCGGGAGACGCGACAGAAACCCCCCCCACGGCGAGCCTGACACCGAGCTCCTACACACGAAGGAGAACAGGGGCTGCGAGCCCGACGCCGCCCCCCCTCCGGATGCGGCTCCCGGAGACTCCCGCACACCCTGTCTCTGCTCCGTATTAGCGTTTCTCAAGCTCACAGCGAAGCACGCCTTAAAAAGAAAGATCTCCTACTCACATTTCCCCTTAGAGTCACATCAACTCCAGACACTTTTCACCATCTAGCCCGACACTCCAAGAATAAGGAACTGCCGAGAAACAGAACCCGAGAGCAGCTACAA
Organism: Mungos mungo; assembly: GCA_004023785.1. Lineage (NCBI taxonomy): Eukaryota > Metazoa > Chordata > Mammalia > Carnivora > Herpestidae > Mungos > Mungos mungo. The sequence continues at coordinate 110,612 of PISW01002886.1, forward strand.
CCCGGAACACCTCTACGAAGTGGCACCACACTGATGTTTATGTACTTCCAGGGACCCTGATCAAAGCAGTTCAAAGGTCAGGTACGTTGCTGTTTCTGTAAGAGCCCCTCACACAGGGGGTCACCCTGCCCCCACGGCGAGGAGGGAAGGCTCCCTGTTCCGCGAAGTTCATCCTTTCAGCTACGAACACACGCACACGGAGGTGCGCGTCCACCAGGACATGATGGAAAACACGATTCTGTGCTGCCGACTTGGTCAAGCAATGTCTGAAAGCCGTAAGTCAGCACAGAATTTCTAGAATGTGTACGATCAACAGTCACCAGTCCGATTCAGACCTCCTCACTGGAGCAGTTCCCCCGTTCTCCACGGCGGCCGGTTTATAGCAGACATGGGGTTCGAACCTCAAGCCATTTAATTATCGCTCTCCGTTGTCTGCTGCTCACTAGATTCTGTGTTTAACCCACATAAGTCCTGACGCCCGAACACGCTGGCAAGTGATTAGGTCCCTTATGAGTTTAAATCTTTACCATTTTAGTTCATCTTTAACAGAGATGCTCAGAATAAATTTTCCAAAATTCTGTCCCCAACAGATTAAGAAATTTAAAATGGACATTAAAAGCGAAGAAACATGTGTTGCATCTTTCCACAAACTTGGCTGAGCAGTAAACAGTGAGGCTCCGAGGCCTTAGACGGAAGTGAGGACGACCACTGAGGTAAGTACTGGAGCAAACGACAGAGGTCAACAGTCACACGAAGCGTCACGTTTGGTGACGTGGAGGGTCCACGCCATTGTCGGTATTTATGGATTCGTGAGGGGCCAAAAGGACAGTCATTTTCAGCAGCGATTGCTCTTCTGTTTATCCTGAATTCAACAGCTTCTTCAAAAATGCAGAAAAGAGGGAAAGAGCTGATGGTGGCCGCAGGTCTCCACGGTCACAGACGGAAGTGACTCCTTCCCTGTGGCCCCCGCCCCCCCCCCGCCCAGCGCACTGAGGCCTCGACAGGAGAAACACACCAGCTGCCCCGAGCTACCAGAACCGCCAGAAGGAAAAACAAAATTCTTCTCACCACATTATAGGCTTCAAGCTTCTCATCTAGCCGGTGACCAGCGATCTGGATTTAACTCAACAATTTAGGTATAAAAAGCTCTGGCAGGCAGGATTTAGACGCCCCACCGATGCTGACACGTCATTCCTACCGCCGCGTGGGCAGACGCCTAGGGCTGCAGCGTCTCTCACTAACCCCACAATGCACTGCGCGAGCCTCACCAACTACCTGTTTCATCCATTTGAGAAATCTGGTGAAGATGCGGAATTTAGAATCTCACTGAAAAAATTAAATGTGTCAGTGATAATTGGAAGAACTCCATTCAAAAAGCTTTTTTCCTTGACTAAAACTAGTGTTTTTAAACGTACTTATTAAAACTACTTAGGTTTTTATGAACATATCAATGAAGTATTGCTTATGCACACACGGTGTGAAAAACAAAGACTGAAAACCGAAGCATTATGCTTCCATCACACGGTGACATCAATCAAATGACACACATTTACTGGTCACAGAAAACCTCCAGTGAGGTCCCTGCTGACAGGACACAGTCAGCAGTCATGCACACCTCACCGTCCTAAACTTCTCGTTCTAGAATACACCGCCAGAAACAAGCACAGGCACAGCGGAAAGCAGACTTACTGTCACGTCTAAAAACATTCGCACAACCAACAGAAACTGTCATAGCCGAACGCCCACGAAAGAAACAAGGTAACAACCTGAGATTTCCGTATGAACCTAGAAATCGAATCACTGTGATAAATGCTAGTGAAATCTTGTAACCTACAGTGCCCCCTACTGGAAGAGGGAAGATTAAAGAACTAGGTCAGCTGCCTGTCACCAAATTGTTAAGTGACCCTGGGCCAGTCACGGGGCTCAGTTACTGGATCTGCAAGAGAAGAGTTAGAAGGGCTCCAAGAAAGACCCGAACAGCAGGTCTGCGGTGGGCGCCCGGTGCCCCCGTGGACGACCAGCGTGCGTGGCACAGGACGTGGGCGCCGTCTCTCCGCTGCTATGTCTGCGCAGATGCCCCCGAAGCGCCCTGCGGCTCCGCTCACCGGCATCTGGACTCATCACCGCTTATTTAACGTGTGAGGCACTGACGCTCCTTTTCAACACTTAAACAATTTTAGAAGTCACAAGGAAGTCAAATTCTGGTTAAGGTAACGTGCACTTGAAAGTCCTAAGAAAAGGAAATAACAAAAGGCAGAAGGAAGGTCTCTCTTCAAGAACAGTGACACAGACAGCAGTGTCACCCTGGCCGTGCTGGCAGGAAGACGTGTGGCGGCAGAAGCCGGAGTAATGTGGCACTCGGACTTCTTAACTCCGCCTGAAGTCATTTTTGGCTTTGTATATTTAAACATGTAAGGATATCGTCTACAAATAGCTGAAAGGATCAGTTTTAGAGGGTCCTAATATAAAAATTATTAACTATTAAAATCCTGTAAAAACTTCCTTTCTCCATGTTTTTACAGAATAGCACATCTGAAATAGAAACATTTTTAATCCAAAGCGCCCCCAGCTTCACCTGGACAGATGATGCCGCGGCACCCACGGGAGGGACGCACCGCTCCTAACAGTGCCCTTTCTTCCAGTTCCGCAGCATCGACAGAAGACTGTCGTTGAAGCACTGCTGACGTTCTCGAACGCCAGCCAGCGCTCAGCAGAACCGGTGAGCCGGCCCGGCCCCGCCAGGAGGAGCCGCCCTCGCCCCCTCAGGACACGAGCAGCCCCCTCCTACCTGCTGTCCGGCCTGCGGTAGTCCTGCTCCAGTCTGATCATCGGCTTCACCATCCCGCGCTCGGCCGTGCTGGGGGCAGGCGGCGCCCTGTCGCTGTCCAGCCTGGTGGTGCTCTAGGCCGAGGGAGAGCAGAGCGTTTACAGACCGCGTGCAAACCAGCCCCGCCTGCACGGACCGCTCCCGGGGAAGGGCCGGTGCCAGGCTGCCCGGCACGGGGAGGTGAGAGGGACAGAGAGACGCAGGGGAAGAGCACAGAGCAGAGCATGGGACAGCCGTACCCAGGACGTCACGTCCACAGAAGCACGCCCAAGAACGCGGGGTCACTGAAAGAATAATCAAGCACACTGCCGCTTTCCTTTTCAAAGAGCTAAAAGTGGGCTTCGCACAGGCATGTGGAAGTGGGGCGCACGCACAAGGGGGGTGCGCACACAGGGTTCCTCAAGTAGTGCAGGATCAGGAGCAACCGCCCCCAAATGCTCTCTCAAATCAGAACAGAGCTGGGAGAGTACGTCCACTCTGAAAAGTCAGGATCTTTGTTTTACTTGTGAGGAAAGGACTGGAAAATCTGCTCACTACAGCTCAGCACCCAATGAAGAGTTTACTGTGGGGGCAGAGGAGCTGTCGGAGTCAGAGGGGAGGGGGGTGCGTGATGAAGCCGCTGGGGGCTTGGAAGGCAGGGCAGGAACAGGATTGAACACGAGCCTGGCCACAAGGAGAAAGAAGAGTGACAAGCGAGGGCGGCAGCGGAGTGGCCAACGCAGAGGCCACACAGCACCCCTGCCGCGTGCCAGCTGCAGCCGGGGCCGCCCCGTGAGCGGCGGCGAGAGTGCCAGGCACTGGGACTGCTTCGGACGAGGGCCGCCGGAAGATGCCGGTACCGAGCGTGGAGGCTGAGATAAGGAAGGAACCACGGACAAGCAGACGGACGCCTGCGGGAACGATGCCGCGGATAGGGTACCGCTCGCTGGCGGAGAAGGACCGGGAGGTCTGAGGAGAGCCCAGCCCTGCTCGGGCTGTGGTGCGCCCAGACATCGCCACGGCCATGTCAGGCAGGCCTCTGGGGCCCAGGGAGGGCAGGGCCGGGGGACAGTCGGCGGCAATGAACGCACAGTGTATTTTGATCACTGGCTGCCTGAGATCACCTAGGGGATGAGTGCAGGCAGGAGAGAAGGGCCCTGGGTCTGAAGCCAAGTTTGGAGGTCAAGTGGGGGTGGGGTGGGGGTGAGAAGTACTGGCAGGAGAGCTGAGCACCTATGGGAGAAACCGGGAGGGCGACGCCCTGGGGGCCGACAGCAGAAGGCGCCCCCAGTTCAGACAGAGGAGACACAGGCACTGGCCTGGGCCGCGTGGAGCCCAGGACACACGCGGCCCCTCCAACAGCAGGAGCCATATGGGAGCCGAGAGGAGAAGACAGAGTGGCGGGATTACTTCCTCAAGAAACGGTGCTCGGAAGCGAAGCAGAAAGCTGGGCACGGGGGCTGGAGGGCACAGTGCAGCTGTTAAAAGCGGGAGCCGGGGTGGCGTGTCGGCCCTGCAGCCGCTGCCCCTCGGCTGCAACCAACCACAGCTGGAGCGGCCCCTTCCCGAAGGTGAAGGACTCGGCCACCGGCAAGGCTGGCCAACAGACAGCCCAGGTGAGTCCAAACCACACGGTACAACTGTGAGCAAATAAAATGGGTGCTGTTCAATCTTAGTCCGTTACGATTTGGAGCGGTTTGTCGCTAAGCAGGAGACAACCAGAATGAGGACACACTTCCCCGACCTCGCAGACATAAGGGACAACTGTGGAGGCAACGTGCCTGTAAAGGTAAGCCGGCAGGTGCAGGAGAGGAAGGCCGCTGTCCTCAGGGGTCACCGGGCGGAGACAGGCCGGTTCCACAGGGGACAAGCCCAGGATGCCCCGCTCGCGGGACACCGCACAACTCTGCACCAGAGTCCTTTTACGTGTCACCACGTGACAGCACAGATCAGGACGACCACAGCAGCCACTGCGCAGGCTGCTTGCCAAGGGCTCCAACGCCTCAGCCACAGAGTCCTGGATCCCTCCCCAAACTTGGTCCTACCAGGGGACGCCTGTACCCACCTTGCTTGTTGGTAATGCTGCCCCACTGTGAGCATCTCCTCCTAAATCGAAAGTTGTCTCCTGAACAATTCTGCCCGGATAAAAAAGGAAACACATAGAATTAATAACTCAAATGATAAGGCGTCGTTTCTCTTCATCCAAAAGGAACAGCTAAATATCCCAATTCAGAGATCAAGAAGTCACTTTATTTTCAGCACATAAATCCCAGAATAACAACGCTGTTAAAACTTTATGACCGCTTCTTACTGCTGTATGCTGAACACTCTCAGGATCCTAGTTTCTAAAACTATATTTTAACATCAATAAATGTAAAAGAATATCGAAGAACAAAGCGAGCTGCTTCACCCCACGACGGCGCATAACAGAGGAGCCCCGTGGAGGGCGCCATGGGCCCGTGTGGCAACGCAGAGACAGCGGCGCTGCCCGTGAGGACACAGCCCAGGAGCTGGGATACTCTTCCCTGAGAGCCGATCTGACAGGTTTCGAGAACCTCCTGGGCACCGCCACTCAGGCTACAGTACGGCCTGCGCAGCACCTGTGGGGCTCAGTCGGCTGGGTGTCCAACTCCTGAATCCAGCTCGGGTCACGGTTCATGGGACTGAGCCCCACTTCAGACATTTTTTTAAATAGTCAATAACTTGGAGCGCATGGGTGGCTCAGTCGGTTAACCGTCCGGCTTTGGATCAGGTCGTGATCTCATGGTTTGTGGGTTCGAGCCCTGCGTCAAGCTCTGTGCTGACAGCTAGCTCAGACCCTGGAGCCTGTCTTCTGATTCTGTGTCTCCCTCTCTCTCTGACCCTGCCCTGCTCAAACTGTCTGTCTCTCGAAAATAAACATAAAAAAAAATGTTTAATAGTAACTTGAAGGAGTTACGGTTCTCTGGCACAAACGAGGGCGGATACAATCCGTTAATCCAGCCGAGGAGGGAGGCCGGATAGAGAGGAACAAAGAGCCCTAAAAGCATCTGAAGCCAAGAGGACGGGTTAGTGCTCACACTTCCTGGGCTTCGGGACGAGACAGTCAAAGAGAACGTTAACCTCTTCTGTTACAGCATCTGAGAGACCAGGTCTCTCTTTGCAGCACTACGGTAACTGTAAACTTGTGTTTAAGCCCAATCTATGGACTGAAACCACAGAGAGATGCAGAAGTCCAAAACAATTCTTCAAATCAGAAAATCGGGCACAAATTCCTCCCCTGTCTCATTACAAACCTAAAACCTTCTTGAAATACTGGGGGCTCAGCCAGTCAAGCATCAGACTCTTGGTTTTGGCTCAGGTCGTATCTCATACTTTCATGAGTTCAAGCCCCAGGTCGGAGTCTGTGCCCACAGTGCAGAGCCTGTTTAGGACCCTCTCTCCCTCTGTCTCTTCCTGCCCCTCGCCCGCTTGTGTGCTCCCCTCAAAAAATATATGAACATTAAAGAAAAGAACTACAAAATAGTATCACTTTAAAATAGTAACTTGAGAAAGTAAAAGCGTCACTAAGAGCTGCATCTCCTCACCTCTTCTCTGTCACCAAGACAGTCACAAAACACAGAAACTGTTCTCCTGGTTTCTAATGGTCTGAATGGGAAACTCAGTTTAGTTATTCTTTATTCTGTCTCTGGAAATGCAAACAGAAGTATGAGAGGTCACCTCCCTCTGTCATCTATCAAAGCTATTTACACACCTCCCCCGTCCCTAACGCTCCTCATGCCCTCTTATCGACGCAGAGGTATCGGCCGAGGCCTTCCTGACTCCACCTGTAACTACCATCCCAGATGACAAATCCCCTCAACACCACGCAAAGCTCATTATTCTTTTCCCCCAAAGCTGACAAAGCTTTAAAATTTAACATGGACTCATTTGTACTGGATTCTGGGTACGCTAGGTGGTAACAAAGTGACTTTATTCATGGCTTTGGTGACATCACTTAAGTATGACCTTGGACGGAAAGACCAGGTGTTGGTCGCCTCGGCACTCAGAGCACAATGACACAGGACACAGGTGCTCCATGAATACGGACTAGATACGCACCCAAGTGACGAGACGAATAAGTGTGTACAACTCCCACACTGACCATCGTCAAACTGTGTACCCTGCTAGTGTGCCACTCACTGAGGCTTTGAAGACACAGACCCCGAAATCTGCAATTAAGAATACATGTATCATGTATCCCTCGAGGAACTAGAAAAACAAAACCGAAAGTTACCTCAGAGAAGGAAAAATAAAATAAAATAACATCAGAAACAAAAAGAGGAGACTTTACAACTGATATCCAGAAATACAAATAGCATAACAGCCTACTATGAAAAACTATATACCAACAAACTGGACAATCTCAAAGAAATGGATGAATTCCTAGAAACATACAAACTACCAAGACTGAATCATAATGAAATAGAAAACTAAACAGGTCAATTACTAGTAAGGAGATTGAATCATTAATCAGAAACCTCACAACAAACAAAAGTAAAGGGTCAGATGGCTTTCCTAGTGATTTCTACCAAATATCCAAAGAGGTACTTACACCAATCCTTCTCAGACTCTTATAAAAAATAAAAGATGAAGGACCTTTTCCAAACTCATTTCGTAAGACCAGCATTACCCGATACCAAAACCAGAGAAAGGCACTACAAGAAAAGAAAATTAAAGAATATCACTGATAAACACAGATGCAAAAATCCTCACCAAAATATTAGCTGTGGGGAATAAGTTTAAGAACTCCCTGAGCTTGCACCAATGGGTTAGCAAGGCTTAGGGTGGAGAATCACCACAGGGCAAGAGCTTCTGAGAGCAGGTAGAGGTGGAAAGCCCCCACAGCAGGACGAAAATGCCAAGAGATAATTAGTGAGAAAAATGCCTTGTTGACCCTGAGGTGGCATGCTCTGTCTTAGCGCCTAGAGAAGTTAAGATATACAGATTTAGCGCCTGCTGCCTGCAGTAATCAGTCATCTCCTTGGCAGCGATTTTGTTTTTACCCAAACCCCAAACACCACAGATCTTTAAACCCCCTTTCTCTCACACACATGAGCTAACAATCACTGTTTTACTGTCTCTTTCTGCATGTCCATCACATCTGTGAGCCTTCTGATACTAATAAATATGGGGAAAGGACCCTTACTTGGGACTCTTTTCTCCTCGCTGGCATTAGCCTCTCTCGTATTCAATTCTGCATCCACTCTCTTGCTGGACAAGAGACAACTCCAGACTCAAAGCCTGCGACAATTAGCAAACTAAATTCAACAGTATATTAAAGGGATCACCCCATGATCAAGTGGATTTATTCCAGGGATGCAAGAATGGTTTAATGTCCATACACCAACCAATACGATCCACCATATTAACAAAATAAAGGATAAAATATGATCAACTCAGCAGATACAGAAAAAGCATCTGACAAAATTTAACATCCATTTGTGCCAGAAACTCCCAACATTACGGGTATAGAGGGAATGTGCATAAGAAAGGCCACACCCAACATGACCAAAGCTAACAGCACACTGGACAGGGAAGAGCCAAAAGCTATTCCTCTCAGAGCAGGAACAAGACAAGGATGCCCCTCTCAGCACTTTAACACAGTTCTGGAAGGACTAGACAGAGCACTTGGCATGAAAAAGAAACTAGAGGCATCCAAATTGGAAAGGTAGAAATAAAAGGTCACTATTTGCAGACAACATGGTGTTATCTATAGAAAACCCTAAACACTCCATCAAACAAGTATTTAATAAATAAATGCAGTAAAACTGGATACAAAATCAATACACAAAAAATAAGTTGCATTTCTACACACTAATAGTGAACCATCAGAAAGGTGAATAAATAAAGTGAATAATTCCATTTACAATTACATCAAAAAGAATAAAATACACAGGAATAAATTTAACCGAGGTATGTATGTTGAAAACTACAAGCCATTAATGAAATAAACTGAAGATACAAGTAGATGAAAAGATATTCCATGCTCATGGATTGGAAGAATTAATATTGTTAAAATTCCATACCAACCAAAGCCGTCCACAGACTCCACGCAATCCTTATCAACATTCCAATGGCATTTTTTACAGAAACACAACATAGTTAAAACTGGTCCAGAACCACACAGAAGACTCTGGCAGTCAGAGCCGACTGGAGAACAAGAAGAACAGCCGTAGGCATCGCGCACGCGGACTTTACACTACGAAGCTACGGTAATAAAAAAAAGAATGGTATTAGCATAAAACACTGACCAAAGGGCAGATCAATAGAATAGAATCGAGTCCAGAAACAAACCTACATATCTATGGTCAATTAACTTACAACAAACATGTCAAGAACATACAATGGAAAGGGAAGTCTCTTCAATGAATGCTTACTGGGAAAACTGGACAGCCACATGGAAAGGAATGAGATGGGACCACGGTCTTACCCCTAACACAAAAATTACCTCAAAATGGATGACAGAATTAACAGGAGACCTGAAGCCATTAGAAAACTCCTAAAGGAAACACAGCGGGCAAGCTCCTAGGTCCTGCTGGCTTTTGCATCGGACACCAAAAGCAAAGGAGCCAAAGGAGAAACAAAGAGGACTCCATCAAGTTAAAAGATCTTCACAGAACAAAGGAAACCGTCAACAAAATCAAAGGGCATGAAATCTGGAATGAAAGAAAATATTTGCAAACCACACATTTGATAAGGGGTTAATATTAAAAACATGTAAGGAATTCACAAACTCAATAGAAAACAACCAAAACAATCCAATTAAAAAATGGGCAAAGAATCTGAAGATATTTTTCCAAAGAAATACAGATGGTTGTCAATAAACACATGAAAAGATGCTCGCTCGCCATCACTAATCATCAGGGAAATGCAAATTAACCACAATGAGGGGCACCTGGGTGGCTCAGTCAGGTAAGTGTCTGACTTCGGCTCGGTCATAGTTTCAACCCCGCGTCTGGCTCTGTGCTGACGGCTCAGCGCCTGAAGCCTGCTTCGGATTCTGTGTCTCCCCCTCTCTCTGCCCCTCCCCTGCTCGCACTCTGTCTCTCTCAAAATAAACATTAAAAAAAGAGTAAGACTAAGATTTCATCTCCCCCTGTTAGAACGGCTATTCCTGAAAACGCTAACAAGCGTTACAGAAGAGGAGAGGCGGCGGTTGGCAAGGACGTGGAGGAGAGGGCGCCCTGGAGCCCTGCCGGCGGGAATGCGGGTTTGTGCAGCCATCACGGAAAACTGTCTGGAGGCCCCTCAAAAATTAAGAACAGAAGTACCATATGATCTAGCCATTTCACCTTGGGCATTTACCTGGAGAAAATGGAAACAGGGACCTGAAAAGCTGGATCTGCACCCCGAGGGTCACCGCAGCACTATTTACAATAGCCAAGATATAAACGCGACCTACCTGTCCCTTGACATATAAATGAATAAAGTCATGGTGTGTGTACACGTACGTACACACACACACACACACAAGAACATTACTCAGCCAGAAGAAGTCTGCCATTTGCTACATAGGGATGGACCCTGAGAGCCCGGTGCTAAGCGCAAGAAGCCAGACAGAGAACACAAATACGCCTACCTCACTTACATGTGGGATCTAAAACAATGGAAACAAAAACAAAAGCTCACAGACACAGAGAACAGACTGGCAGTGGCCCAAGGCAGAGGGTGTGAGGTGGGTGAAGTGGGTCACAAGGTGGAAGCTGCCAGTTATGAAATAATAAATGGAAGTCCCGGGGACGTGATGTGTGGCGTGGTGAGAGCTGCTAAGAGAGTTCCTCTTACAAGTTCCACCCCAAGTAAAAATCATCACGCGTATGTCTGGTGACGGATGCTACCTGGACTGTGCGGCCACCTAGCAATGTGCACAAACTACGCACCAGGACGCTGTGCGCCGGAAGCTGAGACATGTCATTTGTAGCTCAATTACAAACACATACATGCATTTCTGGGTGAGGAAAAAACTTGGGTTACTGATCTAGAAACTTATTTAATAGTTTGACAATAGAACAAAATTAAGTATTTATAAAGAAATGACAGTTCTTTCTAATCTATGAATGTACAGGAGAGCACTGGTATATTCAACCAGTGAGCAGGGTCACCAGGTTTGCAGGAAAACGATGTAATAACAAACATGAAGTTTCACAGCACCTTGCTGTCGAGGAAACCTAAGCCACGTCCCTGAGGTGACCCTTGCTTCCGGCCAGAGAGACGATGAGGAGGCGACCGCCGGCCTCCAAAGCAGGGAGCACTACAGCCGAACAGCTGGAGTGATCTCACCACGGAAAACCTCCCAGCGCAAGCCTGGAGGGCTGGCGGCGGCGGCGCGGAGGCCACCTGAGGAGGTGCGCCCACGCTCAGCAGTGGGTGCAGACCCAGACCGTTACCTCCACCACCAGCGGACAGAGGACCCGAGTCTGGGGGACAAAGCACATCTGGGGGTAACTGCAGGGGCTGCTGGAACCCAACACGGAACACGCCAGAAGAAACCGCGTCACGGGATCGTGTCTTTGGAATGAGAGGAAAGAGCCTCAGGCAGGCAGAGCGAGCTGGTGCTGAACAAAAGCTGCAGAGCTGGAGAAAAGCTGAGGATTAAAATGGAAAACATTAAAATAATAATTAAAAATGAAATGAAATGAAACGGAATGGAACAAAACCATCGGAGCAGGACGATCTGCTGACGAGGCTTTGCACAGGTCACGACACGGGACAGGACATGCGGACGTGCCCGATAAATAAATACAACCTTAAAAAAGGAACATAAAAAAAGGTCCTTCCAGACACAAAGCGAAGGGTGAGGTCAGATACACGTTCAGCTTCAAGTTGGAAGAGCGTCCAAGGCAAACGGACTCTTGTAAGCAGTCACGGCACTGGTTTCCCTCGGGAACTGCACTGAGGGATGGGCCCTCAGTGGAAACTCAGAGCCGGAGGGGAAAGGGCCAGCCCGTGCCCCGTGAGCACGTGCGATGACCCCCAAAGCGTCCGCGTGCAGGGACAGCGCGTCTTCTCTTGTACCCGCTGCCTCTGACCCCCTTCCTCGGCCGGGACCCCCCCGACAGAGGAGGCACAGAGCACCCGCGGGCACCGTCACCATAGGCTTTACAAAGCCGAGGAACTGGCAAGAGACCAGAACCAAGCCAGCAGGAGGTGGCGCCCGGCCCCCACGTGAGCTCTGGGTGGCGGGCGGGACACAGGCGGGCCAGGCAGCGCAGAGCTGGGCCCTCGTGCTGTTCCCAGCAGGCTCCTGGGGCAGAGCTCCTGCGACGGGCCCTCTGGTGGCCGTCAGCACCAGGAGCGCTGCTTTCCCATGGCCTGTGCCCTTGCCACCGGGCAGGACAGTAACAGAGTTGCCAGAGAGCGTGTGCTTCGTACAAAGCGGTCAGTGTGGTGACGAAGCCCTGCTCCCTCCCCGCTCACAAGCTTTAGGAGAGGCTAGATGCCCAGGGAGAAGCCAGCGAGCACCTCTGTGTGCGGGCGGGGGCGCGCCCGGCAAGGCCTCGGAGCGGCACTAGGGGGAGCTGAGACTCTTCGAACTCCGAACTCCGTGAGGAGCCCGGCCTGCGGCTCACCACCGTGGACAGAAACAAGACCACAACAGAAAGTTCACGCGGGATCGCTACAGAGAATAGCACAGTTCTTCCTAAAACAACCAAGTGTCAGCCAGAAAGACAGAATCTGAAAATAACTTAAAAACCAGCCACAACTTCCAATTTTAAGATCAAGTCAAGACCTCTTTCTCCTTCCCTCCTCTGAAGCCAGCCCACATCAACAAGAAGCAACCCCACTCAGAATTTTTAAAAATACAACCACTTGTGATACTGTAGGCCTGAGTCAGATCACTGCTCGCATACGCAGACGCCCTAAAACGCGCACGGCGGACACGTACTTACCCAGGCTTCTGTCGGGGGCCCTTGGCCGCCAGGCCTCCGTCCACGGGCCTCTTGGCCAGAGCGTGGTCCTGGCTGGGGTCCACAAACTTGAACACGTGTGACGCCCCAAACTGCACTTTCATCCCGCTCTGCAGCATGGTGGTCTCCGAGATGCGCTGTCCTTCCACATAGGTCTCGGCGTCCATGCTTCTCGGCGTGACAGTGACAACCCCATCCATATTCGTGAGGTCACAGTGATGGGGCTGAATCCCTGATCCGAACAGCTAAAATAAAACCAAACAAACTTCATCATAAAGGACCCAGTATTTAAAAAGAGAACTCTGGGGACACCTGGGGGGCTCAGTCAGTTAAGCGTCCGGCTTCCGCTCAGGTCATGATCTCACGGTTCGTGGGTTTGAGCCCCGCATCGGGCTCTGTGCTGACAGCTCAGAGCCTGGAGCCTGCTTAGGATTCTTTGTCTGCCTCTCTCTCTGAACCTCCCCTACTCGTGCTGTCTCTCGCTGTCTCTGTCTCTCAAAAATAAATTAAAAAAATAAAAAAAACAGAGCTCTGGGTACTTTTTAGTGGATTTCCTCCCAACAGTACAAAAATAAACAGTCAAAATAATGTCAAAATAAGTGAACACATTAATTTGAGCAGCCAGTAACTTGATTTAAGACACACTGAGTTGAAAAGCACACAGTTACCTGAAACATTTACTAGATAATTAAGAATAAATCTGTACAGATCATTAGGATTACACACTGTTTATCTGTCTTACTGCTGTGCCGAAGAAAGGGATGTTAGAACAGAGAATGACACTAATGACCTGACCCGTCATTTGCCATCGGGTATGACAGCACAGGGGAAGGGCAGTCTGCCAGAAGTCAGCTGAGGTCAACCAGGGAATGAACCTGGCCTTCCTCTTTTCATTAAGTACCTGAGAACCACATCCCGCTAACACTCTAACCACCGTTCCAGGGGCACCCACAGGTACGGGCATCAGACCCACGACAGGACTCCCGCTCGGGCTGCCTCCTCTAACCCTGAGATAGACCCATGACGTTATCACCACCTTCTGGAGAAAAGGAGACCGTGTCAGAGGAACACAACGACCACACCAGGTTTCTAGAGGTGAAGAGTGGACCTAATCTCTGTCTGCTCTGCTCACGCTGGAGCCAAGGAGAGTGGCCCAGAGCACACAAGTCATTTATGTTAAATTAAAAGATGAAGTCTTTCCTTTCTGTCCATTCCTTCAGCGGCTGCCGCGCGGCCGGCCCTGCCCCCCCCCCAGCCCGCCCCCGCCGCAGCTGCCTCGCACCTGGATGGAGTTCTCCTCCAGCTTCTCCGTGCCGACCTCAGTCACGCTCAGCTGAAGGCGGTACAGCTTGGGCTTATCCCTGGAGTCAGAACCATCTGTGAAAAGAAAGAGAACAGAGCTTCCCTGGTACAGCGTTATGCTCTGGTCATGTTATTTGAAACAAACAGGCCAACAAAGCAAACAAAACGCTGTTTTAGAATGAATGACAGTTCTCAATTCTTAGGATTTCTTATCAAAGAACTCCCCAGATTTTACCATGCAGTTGAACTAAGTGGATACAGACCATTCAAATCAAGAGGCAAACACACCGTCTTCTGTTCAATGTGACCTAAGGTGCCAACGTCATCATCCATGACCAACATTTTCTTACCACATAAAAAGAAATTTCTCCGTCATATGGCCCTGGATTTTTGTTAACGACTCTGAAGAGCAAATAATTCTATTACAGATGAAGATCACTGACACATACGGACCTTCCCTCAACCAGGTCACTCTCCAGCGGACCTGCCGCGCAGACCGCACACGGCGCTGTACGCACGGACTGGGCACAGCGGGGTCCCTGACAGGGGTTTTCAATGTGCAACCTCACAGCTCATCCAGACCTTCTGAACCAAAATCTCTGGGGATGAGGCCCACACACGTCTTCTGAAGAATCCCCCCAGGTTCCAATGCCCACTTCTGACATTCAGTTCCTGTAAGAACGACCGTTACGTGTGCTTAGCTCCATGGGGACTTGGGAAGGGGCTGGGGACAGAAAGGGAAACTGGGTTATGTATCATCTTATACCTCTGTGAAGTGCTGAAATTTTTAATTTCCCTGTGCACGAATTTCTATGATTGGGATGGGGACGGCAGGGGGAGGAGAAGGGAGAAGACGAACCACCACCAAGACATCTGGTCATTTACACCCAGACGTTTACTCGCTTCTCACCTACTGTGCTCAACCCAACCCAGAGCATCGCCCAAAGAAGTCCTCTGCTTTCAGAGCCGTGAACGTGCACAGAACGTGCGAGGCAGGATCAGTGAGTCATGACCCACCTCCGGGCCGCGGCCATCCACCTAGTTCGGGTAAATGCTGTGCCAAGTCCTCGAGAGGCTGAGCAGAGTCTCCCAGGCCCGCGTCGCTGGCCCGTTAATAACCCGCAGCCTCACTTACTAGGCGGGGAGTGACAATCCCTGGCCACTGGGGTCAGGACTCGGCGCGCAGAGCTGCCCAAGTTAACCACCGGGCGCGCAGCCGGGCTTGAGGCTGCAGAAGTCCCGCAGCTGTGGTGCGGCCCGAACTCCCACAGGGGACCCCGTGAGAACACCAGCTCTCCCCGCTGACCGAGTCAGAGTGCACAGCGCTCCGACACACCCCATCTGGCATGTTCCAGACACCTGTCATGTCGGGACGAAAGTGACCTGAATCGAGGGATACGACAGCTTATGTGGACGGGAAAACCGGTCCATCGTCCGCAGTGCTTCACAGCCGGGACGTTCTCGTCACGTGTGGGGGCAACTGCAGCGTTTTTTACGACCGTGTTATTTCAACCTCCACTCCAAGTCCTGGCTCAAAATGAGTCCTGGAACCATCCGGGGCTTTCCCTGACCTGCTGACTCCAAGCCCCCTAGGAATGTCTGGGATTCCGCTGGCTCTGAACAGCACAGGCACCCCAAAAAACACCCCGTCGGGAAGCACCGCGGACCACTTGTCTTTGCGCTGCTCTCCCTAGGCTCGGGGTTCCTATTTACTTGCTGCCCCCTCTCCGAGCTCCCTGGCGGCTCGATCTCCTAAAACCTCTCTTCGTCTTGGCATTCAGTACGGTGTCTGGTCCACAGCATGCATCCAACAAAGATCCAATTTATTAACAGCGAATAGTTAATATTGGAAAATGAAGAAAATAACAATGAAATACGGTCACACACAAATTACACAAATGAACCACAAAGAAAAACAAAAGAAGCAAATAGATGAAGAAGAACAACGATTTCAACACAAAGTGGAAAAATACAGGAACAGGAAAAATACCTGTTTGGGGTGAAAGAAAAACCTGACACTAACACTGTCCTGCATCCTGACCATTCCTGAGGGGCGTCTGGGGAGCTATGACGTGGACAGGACGCACTTCGCTACGTCAGCAGAGCCACAGGCATAAACAGACGGGGACGCTCAGACCTGCCCGCCCCGCCTGCCTCCCCGTCTCACGGGGCTGGAAACCTCCGGACGGTGGGTCAGAGGGAGCGCCCCGGCTCCTCCGTCCTTACACTTCGCAGTAACGGAAACACAGAGAAAGTCTTCAGGAGTAGATTCTGAGTAACGCGAACAGCAGCGACGGAACTCACTGGGCGCAGCGGTGTTTGGCTGGAGCAGGGGAGCACGGGCGGGGGGGGCAGGCAATGTTCAAATAACGGCGTCTTTCTTTCTGGAATAGCTCACTGCCTTCTTTTTTAAAAAAGGACAGGGACCAGCTCCTGGGTGTTAGGGACACAGAAACGGGCTGCTGCATCTTCTCCCCTCCTCACGGGTGCTCCGCAGGCCCCTCCCTTCCGCTGAGCACCTGTCTGCCGCCGCCGGGACACGCCCGGGGCACCTGTGGGAGCGCGACACGTCTAAGTGACTCCCTCAAAGAACATGCTTCCACCAGACAATTAGAAATATATAAAATATTCATGTAATTTAAAATTCAAAAGGCAGGAAAGTATACAATGAAAAGTACCGTTCTTTTCCTGGCCTAATTCTCCACCCAGAAGCAGATCTTTAAAATCTGTTCAATGCATATACAATTAAGCAACTCAATACACATTATTTTTCCTTCTCCTTTTTCTTTTTGGACAAACATCAGAACACTCTGTAGGGCTGACAAATGAAACACGTGCCATCTAGCCAAACGGCCAACCACGGGGGCCCGCTCACACACACAGATTGGTGCTTTACCTAAGACTCAAATGTCTCTGCATGTCCTGAATTCTGTCAACCTGCTACTCCTAAATTACTCTTCACACTCTTCTACATCTTGTTTCTCTGCTTTTGCTTTTTTTTAAATTAAATGTGAGATGTAACTCAAAGTTTCCTCAGTATTCTGAACATGAAGAGAAAACAAACCACTGCGAACACGGCCCAAGAGCGCCCTCCCTCTACAGCAGTCCCGTGCCTCCAGCCCCGCTTCTGCCCCTGCTCTGGGAGTCGGTTTGTCACCCGAAATGTCGTTTTTGCCGCCCCTCTTAGGAAAGAGGGCAGGGTGTGCTCATTCAGAGAAGGCTGCCCGGCAGAGGGTTTCCCGCACCCGGGGGGTAGGGACTGAACGTACGTTCACACCCCCACAACGTACACCTTAGTGAGTCGATGTAATAGATAAGAAACTATCACATTTTTGAAGCTTACTGAAACAAAGCTGACAGCATATTCTCACTATCCCTATTTGGAAATACAAACTAGCTCTCTTCAAATAAAACTGGAAAACTAAAAACACTCTAGTCAAACTTGAGGAGTACATGCTTTTTTTTTTTTGATAGGCACCAGGTAAGAGAGAAAATGCATCTCCTTCCTAGCGCTCCCTAACGTTATCGTATGAAATTAACACGTGAGAACATTAAAGAATCCTTTTCAGGAAACACACACACACACACACACACACACACTAAAAACAAATCTTAGACTCTACGCATATAGAAGTAACAAAAGAGGTGATAAATATCACTTGTTTATGTTTTTCAAAAAGAACAAAAGCCAAAATTCCAAGTTCAGTTAATATTCAATGAAAATCTGTACAATCATTTCGGAAAAAATGCAACAAACACATAGAAGACGCTAAAAGGTGAGTAAACTTTCTACAGCATGGGAGAGCATTAGATGGTTACATTAGCACGTAGAAACATAATGTTCAAAATATAAAAACAGACAAGATAAATATTTCCATAAAACCAAAAACTAGCTGCATGATGGAACGGGACGAAGACAGACGCACAAATGTGAGAAGCGTGTTCTAAGTAAGGAAGCAGGTCTTTGCTAACCGGAAACAGACCTGACCCAGGGGGACAGAGAGAACCCCGGGGCATGCCCCAGCGCGGTGGGCTCCCCGCCCCTCCGGCCTCCCAGACGCTGTCAGAGGCACACGCTGACTGGGACAGCCCCTCCCCGCCGCATTACAGCACCGCCTCTGCTTCTGGGTCCCCTTCTTACCCACCCGCCCTCTCTCTCTTCCCTCCTGTCCCCTCCTGCCCCACCTTCTCTAGGCTTCCTAACCTGCTGGGGGCAGGGGGGGACGGCCGCTCCCGCCCTTCTTCAGCCCAATCTCTCTTAGGAGCCAGACCTGTCTGTAAAATGAGCTCTGAAATGCAATGAACGCTGCATGCGGAGCACTTACTGATGGGAATGAAGTGACAGGACAGAACATTTCCGAGAATCAAGCGATCTGTGCCCACTCACACCCACATGCAGAGAACGTGGGGTCAGGTGCCCCGCTAGCCCGAGCCCCGGCAGCGGCAGGAAGCATAGCATTACCTTCGTGAGCGTGATAGCCGTAGTACGCAAAGTGGCTCCTTCGCCCTGGGACTAGACACGCGTGCACGGGGCCCAGGTGAAGGCGGCGGCAGGACAGAGGCCGTGCGGGGCGTGTGGCGTGAAGAGGGGAGGAGGAGAGAGACAGGAGAGGGTGAGCTGCAGGAGGACACTTTCAAAGGAGGAGAAGCACGTCTCACCCGCGGCCCCGGGGCTGTGAGGACAGGACAGCAGTGCTCCGGGCGGCGGCGTGAGTGTGAGAGAGCAGTGCACACTGTTAAGGAAACACCGAGACAGACGCCAGGTGAGTCCCCAAGCAGCAGGAGGGCAAAGTTAGTTCATCGGACAGAAGACAACCCCCCAGCGCTGGCGACCTCCTTCTGTTAAAAGAACACATTCAAATCTAAATCAAAGAATCACATGACTTTTTGCCACCCCTCTGTCTCTCCAAAAGCCAGGGAGGACAGTCTGAGCATTCGCCCACCCCGCCAAAATCTCCCACCCATCGCCACCGAGCCTGAGCCCGGGGCCGGCCTTGGGCTTGTGTCTGGCTGGTATCTCGTCCAGCGGAAACACAGCACCGACCTGCCCAGGACACACCTGCATCTACCAGCGGTATTTCCTCATAAACGAAAAGAAATCCATTGTGTTCAGCATGCTGACTGTGCTCAGCTAATAATAACGTGAACGTCCAGGGACCTTGTGGCCCAGGGGACAGCCCGGCTCTCAGCCCTGCCGCCGCCGGCCCGTTCACCCTGGGGACCGTGGGGCCGATGTGACTCATAGGCTCCTGTGGAACAACGGGGAGGGAGGCTACCTGGGGGGCAGCCCTGGGCCCTCGGGAGGGAGGCCAGACCACGGGGAGTCACGGGGACGCGCGCGCACAGTGTCCTGATGCGCTCCCCTCTGGGAGTCGGCTGAGAGCAGGGACAGCCTCCCGCACGTCTCTCCTGGGAGCAGCAGCTCCGTTAATGTGAGTAAGGGCGGCTGGGCGCCGAGGAGGAGGGACATGCCCGTGTCAGCGGCCGGTGACGGTCGTGCAGCCCCGTTACCGGGCCCCGCGCTCTGCCCGCGCCTGCACCACTGCCGCACGTGCAACAGGGCGGCCCCGAGCATGAAGTGCGCAGCGAGGCCGGCCGTGCTCCCGGGGCCGAGCCCGTCCCGAAGGCCCAGACCAGGGAGGGCCTGACATGTGCTAAGGACCAATCAATGCCTGTCACACAGAGGAAGGCGTGCTTGCCCTGGCCGTGCTGCCCACGCAGGCCGCCTTCCCGCCGTCCTCCGAACGTGACCCGCTGTCAGCTACTTCTCGGTCCCCTCCAGACCGCCACACCTAAGTCCTCACGACTCGAGATCCGGAGAAGCGATCGTTAGTTCCTAGCACGCGATGCGCGCTTTCCGAGAGCAGACCCAGAGCCCAAAGATCCTCAGAACGCCGAAGTTCCCACACACTGGCTGGCCCTCAGGTGCTGCCGGCCACCGCCTCCGACAGCCACCGTGTGCACGCGTCCTCCGGCCACACAGGGACACCGGGCCGTGGCTGCGAACCACAGCGAGAAGTTGGCGTGAACCTTTCAGTCAGAGAGCAGGGGGCCAAAGCCACACTCACACCCCCACAAACAACGCGTCCACTCTGACAACTGCTCAGACGTGACTGCGTATAAACACTACCACCAGCCGCTCACCGCCACCGATCGGGAGTTCGAGAATCGGCTGAAACACGACGCTTCCCACACCCACAGAGCCCGCGTGCGCCACGGGCTGCGGGACCACGTCTCGTAAACACAAGTAAGCGCCCGAGAATCAAAGGAGGGAAGGACAGGACTCCCGCCTGAGCCACTACGGACCGTCCCGCGAGCACTATGGTCTGCAGCTTCCTCTGTCCTGGCTACCTGAGCGCCATCTGAAAGCTGTGCTGCTGTCCCGTTCCTCAGAGCAGCGCAGATCACGGTGACCCTCTACCGTCTGGACCCAGTGAACGAAAAAGGACCTCGTTTGGCTGAATGACAATCAAGATGTCACACACGTGTATTTACGTGCATCACACACATGCACATTTTACGCTACATCAGGTGTGTGCATGAAACACTGCTCTAAGCACGTCCGTGTCCTCCTCCACCTCCTGGCTAACTCAGCACAGCCTCAGCTTAGGAGGGAGCCTCTAAAAAGAAACCGAGAACGAACGTGAGAAGAAACCCAGTCTGTTATAATTCTAAAACCAAAGGCCCTTCCTCTGATAGAAGGATTACTTTGACGTACTGTTCCGTTTAAAGGTACCAGCCCGCTGTTGGTACATTAAACGACAGGACACTTACCCACATGTACTTGCTTGTACGAAACGTGCCCTAGGAGTACATTTCAGTTTGTCATTTTTAGGAAACGCAGTATTTCCTAAGGTTATGTTGGAAACACAGTTTTTAAAGAAGTGGATCATTTAAACTTCTCCTTAAACTCGTGAGATTCACGGTTTTAAATTTTGTTTTTCAATATTCATTTTGATCCATGCAGACTTTATATATAAATATACATGTCCTATATGACCTCAAAGTTCTGGGTTTTTTTTAATGAACGTCATCTTATGAGAGTAACTGTTTTGAAAAGAAACGGCCTACAGACGGCTATCAGGCCGTGGAAAAGCGACGTCAGTAAACGTTCAGAACCAGAGCGAGGCCCCTGGCCGAGCGCTCACCTGGGCTCAGCTCCACCAGGTAGGGCAGCTTCTCGGGCGGAAGAGCCGAGCCGTAGCCGGAGCCCTCGGCTCTCTCCTTGCCCTTCGCCAGCTTCCCGTCGCCGTGCTTCTTCGTCTTCTTCGGGACGTAGTCTGGCGGCCTCCTCTTCAGCTGAAAGACTAAAACCCCTAGAACAGAACGCTGTGAATCATCAACCAGCCTCAAACCGGTGAGGACGGCTGAGTGGCTGACGGCCAGCTCCCCGGAGGTTCGCCAGGAAAAGATACCTTGATGACGTCTTTCAAGGAGTGACTGAGTGGGGCTTTACCCAACGTACACTTTTACTCAGCAGAGGAAATACTAGTCACTCGTATTCAACAACTAAGCATATTACATGCCTGAAAGACACCAGAGCATCAGCTTAAGAATAAATGAACGTTTATGTTGGTAACTCACCTTACGGTAAGTGTATTTATACACACACTCCCCCATGCATACATACTACACACAAATTTATTTTCAGGGGATTTGATTTTTATTTACTTCAACTGAACTAACTCAGAACTAATTGCAATTCGACTTTGTAATACAATTTAACTTTAGACGGTCTAGAGAAAGGACTAAGCAAGTGTACCTTTTAACCCCCAACGCACATTCTAGCCCTGACAGGATGAGCCGGCAGCTAAGTTTTAGGTCTTTATGACACAAGACCTTCCGCTGAATGACAGCTCATCGTGTGAGGGAGCAAGAAAATGAGACTTCGTCCAAACACAGCTCTCAGCCCGCTCTGCTCGGAGACAATGCGGGAACCTCCACAGTGAAAAGTCTGGTCTGTTACGTGAAACGACTGAGTGACAGACAACCTTCGGGGCCACTGCAGCCGCCCCCTCCCCCCACCTGCTCCGCACGGACAGGACGCCCCGCCGATGCGGAGCCGTGTTCCTCCATGTGACGCTGTGCTGACCCAGACAAGGCACTCCCACCACTGCATACAGCCACTCTGGGCCCGCGGCCCAGCTGCACACGGGCTGAGGGTGGTGGCCCTCAGGACAAGCGGCCAGAGGAGCCGTTCGGCAAGTCTAGGGCGGGTGTGGACAGCCACGCCTGGTCTTCTGTCCCCGACAGCGCTGCCCCGACAGTCGCACAGCTACCGGGGTCACAGAAACGACTCTTTTACAAGTAAAACCCTTTACCTTTGTCGCCTGGCCACTCCCTGAAGATCTGTAAAGGACACTCGTCATCATCCAGGATGATCTCTTTAGCCCCTTTTTCATCCGAGTGCTGGGCTCCCGGTGGAAGCATGACCTGCGAGAACAAACACTTAACCGTGACGACACCAGGGCGCACAAACAAGGCCTCCGGCAGATAGAAGCCCCGGCAGAACGAAACCGGCCGGGCCCTACCGGCGGCCCTCGGGAGCGCCGCGCCCGCTTGCTTGCTTCTCTGGCCCCAAAAAGAACCAGTTGAGTAATTTTTTTTTTTTAAACAAAGTCTTCTATGGAAGGACCGTATGTACTAGTCAGACTGTGAGCAATTTCCTAAGGAAATAGCACTCCGTTGTGGCTCAATCACCTGGTCCCTAACCGCCTGCTCATTATCCAAGAACTGTTTTTGCAAAGTGATTTCATCTAAAGTGAGCTCTCTCAGAATAACCACCACATAACAACAGAACAGAACAGCTTTTTCTTGTAGATGACCTCTTTATGGTTAAATTTAACCAGATCATTTAGATATACCACAGGGAGTGTCTGTTTTAAAATACTGCATTCATGACCCTCTTAAAATTCATCACGCCGTATTACTTTTTACTTTACGTTTTTATGGTAGCCAATGAGTTCTCTGAATCCCTTGAGGAAGCCCCAGTAACAGACCGCAAACGTGCGGGGGCCGGCGGCCCGTGGCCTCACACACCTGCCGGACCACCCTTTCTTCACGCTAATTCAGTACTAAGGTGTCACAACACAACTAAAGAGAGTGAGAGAAGCCAAGCCAGCAGCACCTGAACGTCACGGTCAGCCCCCGGACCGCAGCAGAGCCCTGCCCACAGGTCCCCCGCCCAGACGCAGCCTCCTCCTCCCGGCAGCGGGACTGCGCTCTCCCACCGAAGCCTGGAATCTCCGCGCACGGCTGCAAGTTACCTTAGACAGACACGTGCACAACACCACATCCTCCTGCTAAAGTAACTAATCTCTCCTCGTGCTGCTTTGTACTGAATTTAGTGTCGGGCTTAGAACACAGTTCAGGACCTGAACTTCACTCTTCTGCGTCCCAATCTTTGTCACACGCCCTGGCAGATCCGGCCACGTGGATCTACTCAATGCTCTCAGACTAGCCTGTGAATTCCACACTAACATGATTTCTTGGGCCTAAAGGCCGGTGACCCACAGGCCACATCTAGCTCAACTACAGCTCCTCCAGGCAGCCTTCCCTGATTGCTGCTCTCATTTCTACACTCCCTGTTTGTATCTCTCATTCTTGGCTTCTCTGTAAGTTCCTTTAAAGACAGCTCTTGTTTCTGTATCCCAGCAGCGCATCCAGCAAGGATGAACGGAACTATTTAGTGAATACCTAATTAAACAGCTAAAATAACAATGAGTATGGGAGAGCTATTACATTACGAAACTGGCAGGACGGCAAGTGCAGAAAGCAGACAGGATGAAAAAGATAATCGCCTCTGGATGTGTTCTGCCTGGGAGCAGGTGCAAGGACAGAACGGAACAGAAAACCCAAAGCAGGAGGCCCTCAAAGGAGAGTCCAGTGACCTCACAAAGGCCGACCACTAGGAGCCCAAGGCCGGCTTTTAGGATCTCATGACCTGAGGACGGTGCCTTTACGTGTACAGCAGAGACGAGTTAAAGGGGGAAAAATGACAAAGTCTGTTACCGCGTATCCTATCAAACGCAGTGGCATGTGGAGCTGAGGACCCTGTACCAGGCTCACAGGCCCCTGGCCAACCCCTGAGCAACGCCGAGTCCGGGACACGCGGCCAGGCTCCCGGACCGAGTTCCCGCCCTGGGTAAACATGGACTAGCGGGGGCGGAGTCAGTACTGGGGCTGGGGGGCGGGGGGGTGCTGCCAACCAGTACGCACGGTTTACTGCCTCTACTTACTCCCAGTCGTCCTGGGGCGAGAGGACTAAAACAAGTACCACACAATCTGTTAGTCAGTAATCAGCGGCTAAGACGGGGAAAGGAAGATTTTCTTTTTCAATCCAAAGTCTCATTGCCACTGAGACTCTGACAGAGAAATGCTGGTAATAAAGAAGTCAGCACTTCCTTGTGACGGACATAAGGGCTAAGAATTTCACACGCAGTCGGTCTCAGGGGGAAAGCCTGCTGATCCCAGGCGGCGCCGGCCACTCGGCTGTGAGGAGTAACGCCCCACGGTCTTCCCCGCTCACCAGCGTTGGAGACTCGGGCTTGACCTCCGAGAAACCACGGCTGGCTGGCTACGGAACACACCGGCCAAATGCTAGTTAGGACAGCCAACCGGAGTCTACTTAAGAGGTGGATCTTCATGATGTTATCTTGGTGAAAACCCTTAGAAAACATCGTTAAAAAATAGGAAGTGACCTAGGTACACGAAATAAGAACTAAAGCGATGTGTGTGTAACAATGCTGACTGTGGTTATCCTTCGGTATTAGATCTACGAGTGATTTTTATTTCCTTCAATTCACCTTTCCGTATTTTACTTTATGAGAACATACTTTACTTCTGTAATGTAAGGGAGGATTTTCTTATATATTTAATACAGGGTTTCCATTTATTACGTTTTAATCGATACAGCGTGAAGAAAATTAGCCGACACTGAACTTCATTTAAAGAGCATCTTCCCACGTGCACGGGAAGTTCCGGCCCGCGGGGCACTCACCCGGGCGATGCAGTAATCTCTGGGGTTCTCCTTCTCCAGACCGTACTTCTCCAGAGCTTCGGCCACGGCGAAGTCGGCAGGGTCCGTAGTGGACAGCAGGATTGTCTTGTAGGGAATGTTTGGTTTTAAACTATCTGCGTAAATTCTCAGTGTTCCACCTAAAAAAAAACCATTTAGACGTCTTTGAGCACTACTTTATTTTATCCCAGTAACCAAGACAGCTAACATTTATGATCTTTGAAAAAAGGGCACCTAAGTTCCAGTTGTAATGAGTGCAAAGATGAAATCTTATGTTCATAATTCTATATTCATTTCCTGTTAGACAATAGACATTAACAGAATGACCTGCTGATCCAGTAACACTTTTCACAGCAACTGGTCCTGTGTGACAATTCGGTTTCTGTCCTCTCTCTGAGCCCAAGCAGCTCTCATAGCGACAAACCCATTCTCACTACGGGTCAAGGATGAGAAAAGGAGAAAACTTCGCGGTGCTCCCACAGTGCGGCCTGTCAACGACCCAGTACCTGCGAACTCACAGACACAGGCCCGTGTTCCGGTGCTGAGGACACAGCCTGAGCAGGCCAGCGTCCTGGCCTTCAAACAGCCTACACTCTAGTTGGGGGGGGGGGGGGCAGTGATGAGGAAACAGACAGGGGCACATGTTGTGAAAGATACAAGCATGGTTGTGAGAAAGGCAGTGACCAAGAGCTTCCTAAGCTCATGTGACTGTCAAGCCTTCTATGAAAATAGACTCCTGCCAGGAGCCCTGCAGGACCAGCAGCAGCGGCCTTGCGGCCCATCTGAAGAGCTCTCTGGGCAGGGGGTGAGCAGGTGCTAGGGCCTTCGGCTGGCACAGGTCTGGCAGGCTCGCCGGCCAGAGATGGACCCGAGGAAAGAGAGGGAAAGGCAGTCACACTAGCTGAGGCCACACTACGCGGGGCCAGCCCAGGATCACGCTGGCCGAGGCCACAGCCACGATCACGAGGGTCTGGATTCTACTCTAGCTGAATTGGAAGCCGCTGGAAGGCACCATGTCAGGAGCCGGGCACGGCGCCACTGGTGCTTTCCTGAGGCCAGGCTTCCTCCGGGTGAGGCGCAGCCGCAGAAGGGCGGCGCTCCGGCAGGGAGCCGGCTCTTAAAGCACGAGTGCCACCGGCCCGGGGGGCGCCCCTCCGTACTTCCCGGTACCCGCTGGAACACGCGCGCCTGACTACTGTAGAAGGAAACGCGCACAAGAGAGTAAGGCCCGTCCTGCAGGCGGAGGCACGTCAGACAACCGGTCCTGGGAGCGGGGCGGCGGCCTCGCGTCCTCCCCCGCGGGCGGCCAGGAACGTGACCTTCTACACCGGGGACGCCCGCGCAGAGCGAGGCCAGCACTCAGCGGCCCCGACGCCCCAGGCCGCAGAGGGCAGAGCCGACTTCCGCCGGAAACGCCGAAGCCCGTCCGCGCGGCCGAGAACACGGTTTGCAGCAGCGCGTCGGCGAAGGGCCTCGCCGGGACGAGCGACGGAACACCGCCACCGTGGGCCCGGAGAATTTCACTAGCGGGCGGGTTACTTGGAGCGTCCATTGATCCGTCTACACGGGACTTGGTTTTAGCGTGGGGAGTGCCTGACCCGCACGCCACCCTCCGCCAGAGCAGCGGCGCGGGCGGCCCCTGACGCGGACGAGCCCACCTGCACGGCGGCACGGTCAGCCTCCGAGGGAGGAAGGCCCGCGGGGGGGCCCTGCCGGCCGGCGCTCCTCAGGGACCCCGCCTGCGGGACCCCGGTCACAGCAGGCACGCCCGAGGACGGCCTCCTAGAGACGCCCACACGCTCGCCGGTGGTGTCGCAAAAAGAAATCCGCGGCCGTGACTGGTGCTCGAACCCCGTGGCACACAGGTCCTGAGACTCCCAGGGGACACCACGGAGTGCACGCACACCGAGTGCGCAGGCGCGAGGCCGCGGGCGGGGCTTGCTGCGGCAGTGAGGTGGCAAGCTGTCCTCAGAACTCAGCGGCAAGCTGTCAGGCTGACAAGCCCGGGAGGTCACAGAAGGTGCGGTCACTCTCAGAACACCCCACCCCCCCGCGTGTGCCCACATTCCCCCATGGCTTCTACCAACCTGACAGCTACACCAGTAACTATAACTGCCTACAAGAATGCATTTTTCTTTTTTAATGTTTATTTT
Organism: Mungos mungo; assembly: GCA_004023785.1. NCBI lineage: Eukaryota > Metazoa > Chordata > Mammalia > Carnivora > Herpestidae > Mungos > Mungos mungo. Next base: position 137,819 of record PISW01002886.1, read on the forward strand.
GACAGCGCGCATAATCGGGGGAGAGGGAGGGAGGGAGGGAGGGAGGGAGGGGGAGGGAGAGAGAGAGAGAGAGAGAGAGAGAGAGAGAATGAATATCCCAAGCAGGTTCCACACTGTCCGTGCAGAGCCCAATGTGGGGGCTCGATCCCACGAACCATGAGATCATGACCTGAGCCAGATGCTTAAGCCACTAAGTCACCCAGGTGTCCTGAGAACATATTTTTAAAAATCATTTATCAGACAGACAAAATAGCTGAACTTAATATATTTGCCTTCCTTAATATTAACTCCAAGCAGCTATTTTGCTAATAATATTTAGGTTTCTAGAGTCTCATGGGAGTCTGTATAGAAAAACACTCCTTCTGCCCCCATCCCTGTAAGCTCTACTTCTTAGCTGTTCTAGTTTTCCTCTAAAGAGTCTGTTTTGCTTTGCTTCTTCCTGTGTTCACTGCCTGCTCTGTGAACAGGCAGAGGACGGGTCACTGTTAGAGGAGCAGTAACAGTGGCCTTCTCAGGTTTTCCCACCACCGTACACTTTCTACAGAAAGACTCTCACCCAGGCCCCGTGATCCTGCCTGGCAGCCCAGTCTACTCCCGAACCTCTCCCTCCACCTGACGCTGCGGACCAGCACCTGGTCAGGAGACACGGACCCACCAGCCCCAAACAGCCTCCGGATCCCACCAGCACCTCAACGTAACCCGTCTTCTGCTCCCAAATGTTCTCTCACTCCAGACCAGCAGCACCCACCCCGGGAAAACAGGGGCTATCCAGAAACCTGAATAACATTGGCTTACCCTCCCAAGTAAAATACAGTCTACACTGGGTCTCGGTAACCCCAGCTCCTAGGAAAACCGTGTGCCCCTTCCTTCTCAGTGGCCGGGCTCGGGGACCCATCCCCCACGTGGGCAGCGCATACCTACTTCCAACCTGCCCCCCTCAGATCCATCCTCTCCTCAGATCCAGGGTAAGCACGCCAGATTTGAAGCCTAAGCTACATTGAAAGCTCTCTGAATCCACACCTGAAACTCTCCGGCAGCTTACTAACAGATCACGTCGGATTTCTCCATCAAGTCTTCCCGATGGCAAAGGGAAATACATGAGGGTCTCCGTGGGCAGAGCCTGAAGCGACACGTGAAGAGCTTCCTGTAACACTACATGTAAAGGTTACATCCTAACCCACATTGAAAGCAAATTTTCTTATAAAAAGACTTATTCAGTTATCCACAAAAAACTGATACTCTTAGCTTCTCTACCACGACGCACACATCCCTGCGCACACTTGGATATTCCTCAAGAAGTCGCTGAGGAAATGACCATCCGGCTAACATCAAATTCCTTCTTTTGGCGTACACAGTCCCTTCAGGTCTAGAAAGCCAATGACACTTTAGGTCAGCATATGGAGTCACCTCTGAGTGTCCCCCTCATCCTCTTCCAAGTTTTCACTACCCGTCTTCTTCATCTTTGGATTTTCTCTCCCTCCTCTTCATTTTCCTCTTCCTTTTTTTCTCCCTTACTGCATACACTTAGAAGTCACTTTAAATCTCTCCAACAAGACAGGATACATATAAACAGATAACCATCTGGGTCTCAAAAGGAATCTATTATTCATGGGACCAGAACGCATCTTACTCTTCTGGAGCTGTGAATCAGGGGGACCACAGTTCCCACGGACTACAGAACTCAGACTCAGCAGTACGGGCACTAAGGGTCGGAGTACATGTATGATGCTAGGTGGCAAAGCTGTGGGGCCAGCTGCCGCCATGGCTGTGGCCGTGGGGAACACGACATTTAAACAATGCTCGGCCTCAAGAAAGGGAATCCTCAGCGGTCTGTCATGGAGGCAGAATCAAGGGCTGAGAACCAGGGTCCACAGAGCACCTCACGAAAGGAGATGAGGGATCACGAGGAAGAGAGGACTGCCCGCAGGACACGAGTGCAGACACAGCTCTGCCCTGACGCAGCCGACCTGCTCCCACATTCGCATACTGGATCCCGAGTAGGGACTAAGACCCCTGGACTCAGGCTTGGACTCAAGAGAACGGTCTACAGTTAGAGAAATGCCTCCAGTCCCAATATGCAAAACCCTACAATTAGCAAGTCAGCGAACAGGCATACAGGGTGCAATGCTGCAACACCCCCTTGTTAGGTCCACAGAGGTGACAGCCGGGGAGGTGCAGTTATGAGGGGACAGTTCCGGGAAGTCGGGCATCTTAGACAAGGCGGGGTCGATGACATAGTCCCTCTACCACGATGGTTTCCTTGAAATTCAAAATGATGATACTATCACTTGTAACAAGTAAAACTGACTGCTAAGTTTATAACAAGTATCTTCTTCGTTGAATACAATTATAGGTTAATTACAAATAAAAACTTTATGTCAAATACCTAAAAATACACAAATTCAGTTTATACCTCAAATAGTCAAATCATGTGTTTTACCTCTTTATAATCTGTCCTTGCCTTAGAAATAGAAAGTAGTTTCCAGTATGTCCTGGTAAATGGAAAAACCAAGTGGGAGAGAGGGGACAGTATGCTGACATTTAAGTAAAGGGACTGATGGGGACAAAAACTGAACTTCTCTAAGTATTCCTTGCTGGTGCATTTGCCTTAGAAACTATTAAGGTACATTAAATTTTTAAGACTCAAACCTCTAAAATCAAAAGCAAAATAAAACAAGTAAGTCTAAATATCAATCAATACGAGTATATAACTATGGACAGGAATCATTTAGGTGATTTCAAAACACAGTAATTTTTTTCTTTCCCAATTTTTATTTAAATTCTAGGCAGTTAACAGATACGGTAAAACTGGCTGCAGAGGTAGAACTTAGGGCTTCGTCACTTACATGCACCAGCCGGTGCTCATCCCGACAAGCGCCCTCCTCAGTGCCCATCCCCTGCCCCCTTCTCTCCGTTTGTTTTGTCATTAAGAGTCTCTTATGGCTTGCCTCCCTCTTTCTCTTCTCCCTTTCCCATCTGTTCGTCTGTTTTGTTTCTTAAATCCCATATATAAGTGAAATCATATGGTATCTTTCTCTGACTTATTTCGCTTAGCATAATACTCTCTAGCTCCATCCATGTTATTGCAAATGGCAAGATTTCATTGTATTTGATCATCAAGTAATAGTGCATTGTACACATATACCACATTTTCCTCATCCATTCATCAGTCAGTGGATATTTGGGCTCTTTCCAAAGTTTGGTTCTTGTCGAAAGAGCTGCTGTAAACATTGCGGGGGGGGGGGGGGGGAGGCATGTGCCCCTTCAAGTGTCTGTTTTTTAATCTTCCAAAGAAGATATCCAGATGGCTAACAGACACATGAAAAGATGCTCAGCATCATGCATCAGCAAGGAAACACAGATCAAAACCACAATGAGATACCACCTCCACCTGTCAGAAGGGCTAAAAATAGTAACACAGGAAACAACAGGCGTTGGCAAGGACGGGTGAAAGGGGACCCGTAGGCGCTCACTGCTGGCAGAAATGCAGACCGCTCTGGCGGTGGTGCAGCCACTCCGGGAAACAGCACGCAGTTTCCTTAAACAGTTAAACACAGAGGCGCCTGGCTAAGCATCCGACGTTGGCCCAGATCATGATCTCAGTTTGTTAGTTTGAGCCCCATGTCAGGCTCTGTGCTGATTAGGTCGGAGCCTGGAGCCTGCTTCCGATTCTGTGTCTCCCTCTCTCTCTGCCCCTCCTCCACTCACACTGTCTCCCCCCACCAAAATATAAACATTAAAAAAAAATTTACAAATAGAAGTTCTCTATGATCTAGCAATCACCCTACTACGCATTCACCCAAAATGCAGTAATCCGACAGTATAGCCTTACAAGGTATCTCACAAGCAAGTTTCCCAAGAAGCTTCAAATTTCTTCATTATCATACTGTTGCTAGTAACAGCATTATTTGTATTTTGACATTACTGTTTATTATGGGAAAACAAATAATTATGTTATTGGTGTTGGGGAGAATTTTTATCATGAGAAGAAAAGTTAGCTGCTTCTGCAATCAGAGCAGTGACAACAGCACGGAAGGACTGGCGACCTCTGCCCACGAGAGGGGCCGCGCGAGCCGGCACCACGGAGCTCTCCCAGCGACCGGAAAGAACAGGACTCCTAAGAGAAACAGCCACGTCCTAGTCTCGGTCAGCAAATTCACAAGGCGAGCCTTGGTCACACAGGGAGACTCCCCAGGACCACTGGGGACAGGTCAAAGCCTGAGGTGCCGGGCAGAAGGGACCCTCACTGTCCCTAACTGATAATTAACAATCAGTGAGGGCAGTAACTGCAACAGATGGGAAAACACCGATCAGTTTTGACTCCACAAATTCATCCAAAAACTCACCAACCACTGCTCACCTGTAGATGCGGTAAGAAGTGTTTCCGCCCCACTCTCTCCTCTGCCCCCAATCAAGGAAACCGAGAAAGCCGGAGGAAAACAAGGGTAAACCACAGGATGTGGTCGGCAAAACCTACAAGAAAACCACCCAGGTTTTCAAGTGAGGACGCCGAGCAGGAGGGAGAGGAGGAAAGAGGGCGGCAGGAGGAGACCACAGCCAGCGGCACCCCACGCCGGCTGCGGTCGGACGCTGCCAGAGGGAAGCGGTCGGGGACCGGAACGAGGACCAGAAGCCGAGGATGTGGAGGGAGGACCGTGCACTCCTGCACGGGGTGGCGGTGCTGCGGCCTCTCTGTACTTCTCAAGAGTCTCTACCTTTAGGAAAATGCACCGAAACCGAAGCTGAAATACTGAGAAGTCTGCGGTTTGCTTCAAAACCTCTGTGGCGGCGGCGCAGGGCGGGCAGTGCGCGGAGGCCCGCGTCTCCCCGCGGCCTGTACACGTTCCGACGGCTCCGAACCCACAGCCCCCCGCGCAGGGCCGCGCCGCGCAGAAGCCCGTGACTAAGCACCCGCGTGGGGAAAGCAGGCGCAGCGATCCGGCAGCCCGCGCGCGCACGCGTCCCCCTCCCCCGGAGGTTCCCCCCCCGCGTGCACGCGCACACCCCCCCCCTGCATGCACACCTACACACACCCCTGCGCGCACACACACCCATCCCCCGTGAGGTCCCCCCCGGCACGCACACCCACCCACACCCCGGCGCGCGTACCCCACCCCCCCCGCACATGCGCACACCCCCACCCCCGCACACACGCACCGGAGTCGGGCCTCCCGTCCGAGCTGCGGAACTCCTGCATCCGCCGCTCCAGCTTCTGCTGCCGCCGGCGCTTCATGACCACCTCGGGGTTGGAGATGGTGCGCGTGAAGCTGGTCTCGGGCATGTCTTTGTAAACCTCGGCGGCCAGTCGGGAATTCTCGCTGTAAGAAAAAGAGGCGTCAGCAGTATTTCCTAAGTGTTGTATTGCAAACGGCTCCTCGCCGTCACCCCGGGTCACCGTGGCAGGCGCCCCCGGCTCCCCTGCAGCAGGCACCAGCCTGCACGTGCCGGGGGCCTGACGCCCAGCGGGGCTGTGGACGGTCCAGTCCCTCTCCAAACGAGCTAATACGTGGAGGGGAAACGTATCATCAAAATCTTATACCCAGTTTCTACAGCTTAATTACTGTGTATTCTCTAATCAGGCTAAAAGTGTGCAAATTATACACGTCTGGAATTTCCACCCGTGTGGAAGTGCTAAACATTCCAACCCCAAAAAAGAACTGAATATACTTTTATTTAGTAAAAATCTCAAAATTATAGTAAATCTTGGACTCAAACAGCATGATTTTTGAACTAAAAGATCTACCAATATTCACTTTCTTGAAGGCAAATGTTCACAAGGAAATTGCCCCAGCAGCTCCTACAACAGGAAATCAGCTGTCCAGAGGGATTTTTCAAGACTGCATAGTAAGGTCAGGCTGCTAAAGGACTCAATTTTGATAACTACACTTTAAGATGTCATTTTTAATCATAAAAAACATTTAATTAAAAAACAATCAAGCTTTGAATCAACCAAGTTGAACAACTTAAATCATCTTAAGTAGTTCACTTTCTTTCTAAATTTATTTTGAGAGGGAGAGAGGACGTATGCATTTGTGAGCGCACAAGCATGGGAGGGGCAGAGCGAGAGGAAGACAGGCTCCTCAGCAGGTTCCAGGCGAAGAGCAGAGCCTGTGGCGGCAGGGGCGAGGGGAGAGGCTCGACCCCATGACCCCATGACCCCAAGATCCTGACCTGAGCCAGTATCAAGAGTCAGACGCTTACTTAATCGACTGAGCCACTCAAGGTGCCCTTAAGCACCTCGTTATCTTAACACAGACAGTGCATCACGCCATAAAGGAAACTGGTTAGCAGGACAGACTGGAGCAGACCTTTCAAACTCTCCTTCTGGTAGTTTTCGTGTATGAACAATGTACTTGTACGGTTTCTACCGCCGTGTGACTGGGCCGAACAGGCCCTGCTGCGTGTGTCCCGCTGTACCCGAGAGCTCACGTGCCTGCCACGGGACTCGCTGTCGGACAGATGAACATCTCACCCGCTCGGATGCAACCCAAAATGGGTGCAGCTCCACTCTAAACAGTATTAGCCAGCAAATGGTTAACAGTCCTCAGCTTACTCAGAACACTGTCGGTCCCGCAAGGACAGACTTGGAGAAGGCATGAGGACGGACGGTAAAGGGGCAGTGACCGTGCGGAGAGAGTCTGCGTTGTTAACGACACCGTGACCTGCGCTTCCTGGCCGTGCTGTGCGCGGTCAAGGGAGGGGTATGAGGCGGCGCCCGGATGTGGGAAACGCTTCCCGACGGCCTGGCCACGTTCGTGTTCTTCCTGAGTGTTTCCCAGGGATGAGCTCCCAGAGCCGTGAGCAAGGACAGTCACAGGAGTGTTACTTGTAATACTAAAAAGCCCTGTGAACTATGTACAAGTATAAAAAGAGGGGGTAGGGAAATAAATTTTAAGAAAAAATGTAGGACAGACTACTACGTGATCATTTAAATTACTTTACAGTTTTGTGAAAATACATACTCATGAATAGACCTGCGTATTTATGTGATATACCTTAGTGGAAAAATGTCACATAGAAACCTCTAGTTTCAAAAGCCTCTGGTCCTATTTGTTTAAAAACTGCATAAACGTTTGAAGTGCACACATTAGTGTCCCAGACACACCACAGTTCCCTCTGGGCACCTGGGATGACAGGTGGCTCTCTGTCCCTTTCTGACAAACCTGTATGTTCTGACTTTCTAAAACGAGCACCTAGCACTTCAGCAATAGGGCAGCGCAGAGACCACGGTGCAGGCGCCACGGAGGACAGAGGACCTTGGCGAGACCACGGCACACTGGCAGCTATGTGATGCGCCGGCTGACCTGAGAACCGACGGGGCTCCACAGAGACCTCGCACCTAAGGGGAAAGGTCGGTCTCTTCTGAGGTCTCTTTTCTGTTATAATCAAAATACAATGATTTCCATCAGCTTTGACGTCAGAAGCTCAAATTCCTTTAGATAGAAGTGCAACTGCGGCATGGCCAGAGCCAACAATATGGTGCACTGAACCTTAAATACACTCTTCAGTATATTTTGCCTTAATTTAAGGACAAGACACACACACACACACAAAACAGCAAAAAACACCCTAGGAACCAAAGGCCAAAGATGAAGAGAGCACGGACAACGATAGTGCTCTCAGAACAAACAGTGCTGTCAGCGGGTTGATGACGTGGGATCAGCAAACCCGGGGACGTGGTCTGGTCAGCCATGACCCTGTCAGGGGAGACCGTCCAGCTTCGCTCAAACAGGAGAGCCAAGTACACCCAGCTCACTTCTTAACAGACGCTCATCCCCCACAGCGCAGCTGGTAATGAACAAGGTCTGCTTCATTAAAAGCATCAGTGTATCAGGGCAGAGAGAAAGAGAGACAGTTTCAAATGACTCACATGTCATCCCCTTGGAGAGGCCTGTCATCTTTCTCAGACGCCTGCCTCACTGCCTCTTTCTCTCTCTTCTTTTTCTCCTTCTTTTCTTTCTTGGAGAGAGTTCTCTTGAAGTTCTGGATAACACCTTCTTTCTCCTGCTTTTCAGGTCCGTTGCTCTGAGCCTTCTGATAAAAGTCACATGTCACTAAGGCGGCCTTACACAGTCACAGAAAACACTCTGTGGCCGTGCTGCCTGCTTCCCACTTGTCACAGCCAACGCCCCACCCCGGGCCAGGGAGAGGTCTGGGTATGGAGCCGTCCTCTATCTCGACTGGGCCGCTGGCTGCTGGTGTGTATTTACCATAAGTCAGTGAATTACACATTCAAGGTCCGTGCATTTCACCACATGTATATTTTGCCTCGATTCAAAATGAATATGTGAGCAAGCAAGCTAATGGAAAACCAAACCCAGTAAAGAAAACGGAAGTGGGATTCCTGAAACCTGATTTTCAATAAATAAAAGTCTACACAATTTTAAGTTACTCTAAAAAAAGGAACCTAATGAAAATATGGAAATAACTAAGTGTTTAAATCATCATCTACTTCATAGATGACTTCTCTAACACTAAAACAAATCTAAGAGTAGCCATAAGAAACTGGCTTTTTTGAAGCAAAACCGTAGGTACTGTTTGTGCAAAAACTTGTACTTTCTTTTCTAGATCTTATTTATTTGTTTGCTTATTCTTAATTTACAACCTGGCCGGCCAGCAGACGACTCAGAGACAGAAGCTTTTACATAACGAATCGGCTGACCACACAGAATCACGACTAGCAGAAGGGCGACTGGACCGGGAGCTAAACTGGCCTCTGCTTCCTGCACGCCGGCACCGCCGTCCTCACCGCCGGCTGCGCCCGCGCTGCCCTCCCGGCGCGGAGCGCCTCTGGCCCACAGCCGCGCACACCGCTGAAATCACGGTGCGGAGATGGAACCAAACATGGACCAGAGGGCCGAGTCGTCCGTCACTACTTGCTAAGTATTTGCTAGAAATGCAACAAGCACCGGAACAGAAAACGGCAAAGGCAAAGAGCGCTTGTCAACGGGGAGCGCCGGCGTCACACAACAGGATGGAGCCCTCGCTTCCAAAAGTGAGCACTGACGCCCGCGTCCTGCTCTGCTGAGGGTTTTCCTCCAAGTGTTCGCGGCCTCTGCGTTTGCTACCACTTGATTTAACACCAAAATTGGTTATTTTCCAATTTTATCCATAGTTCATAATGTCCACAGAAGACCAGCAGCACAGGAACTCCAGACACCTACCACCTGAGAAAGTTCTAGAATCACTCAATTACATCACCCAAGAAAGTTTATGTAAAACATGGAAAAGGTTTTCAGTGTACTGAAAGCTGTATCTGAAAATTCACACATAAACAGGTTATTAAAACTTTACTTTCCCTTCTGATTCTTACTTGAACTTTCTAATTTGGCAAAAAAAACAAACAAACAAAAAAACCCCACACAAACCTGGCGCTGGTGACTTGATCATTAAATCTCTTAATAACAAAACCTTACATGATGCTAGTAGTCTTAAGAAATTGGCTTTAATGCTGCTTTGGAGCAGTGAAGAGCAATATTAGGATTATTCAGTGAGCCAGCGAGAAGCAGGGCTCTGTTTAAATGTCTTCTGCAGGAGGGTCAAACGGTGGTTTAGGAAGAGAAGCAGACAGGAAGGTGAAGGCTCGGCAGGTTCCCGTGACGCACGCGTGCGGCCCACCGGTCTGCGCAGACCAGACGGGGCGCGTGTGGCCCACCCGTGTGCACAGACCGGACGGGGCGCGTGCGGCCCACCCGTGTGCACAGACCGGACGGGGCGCACCTTGGGCGGAAGGGCGTCGTTCTCGTTCTTCAGAACGAATCTGCCCTCTCGGTCGTCTTTGTTCCAATTCAGCTGCACGACCAGAGGCTTCTCGTCTATATCCAATCTTCTTTCTTCTTCAAATAATGAAATGAAACAAAAACAAAGTCATGGTTACTAAATGGCACTAGCTAATGAAACATTCTGATCTCCACTTAATTTTATCGACATAAAATCCCTTTTCAACACCAGTATCTACTAGCAGGCTGAAACGTAATCAAAATAGTGAGTAAGAGTTTTAATCATCAACTATTTTGTTGCGACTAATATATGGTGCCACCTACCCAGTGCCACACACTGACCAGGGGCAATTTCCTTACAACGTTTACAATCCAACTGGGAAAATAAGAGAAATGCACACAAAGTAGAAAAAAATGGAAAGAGGGCTCTGTTAGAAGCCTCTTTCTGTAAACCAAGCCATCTCACATGCAGCTGGAGGGCTGACCGAGGGCAAGTGACAGCCGCGCCCGCCCTCCTGCCTCCTGCTAATCCTGGAGAACCCACCATCCCGTCTCTTGGTTCGAACAGTGTGCTACGTTGAGTGGGTTCCTTCTCGCCTGCTCCAATTCTAACAGGCCCTGGGGCCCACGGAAGGGCTCCAGGAGCCGCGCACCTAGACCACCCACGGCCACTACCGGAAGCCTAGCACAATGAGGTGATCAGCAAACACAGGAGGCAGAGACCAGCTGAAGCAGTACTGTGGCCAAGGACACAGGAGTTAACAGGACAAATTTAAAACATAAACAGAGTGATAAAGACTTTTAGTATGTACTCTACGTAAACAGTACTGTTAATTGTAAGAATACAGAAATGACGAGTTCTAATTTATAGTTTTATGAACTGAAAAAATGAGAGCTGAAAATCAGAGCAGTAAATGAGGGACTGGATCCAGAAGCTTGAACCTGCTGCTACAAACCAAAGTTACCAAGTTCTTCTTGCTGCAAAACTTGTACTAGATAAAAATCCTTTAGAGTGTATTTTTTAGAGGCCTTAGAACAATCAGGTCTAAATCAGGAAAGTAAAACAAGATCTGGGGTGAGCCGTCCTAGCGTGTGCGCTGACTGTGAAGCGGAAGGACAGCTGGGGTCCCCACTATGACTCCGAGACCCGCAGAGATCTTTCTGCCTCAGCGGTTCTCCTGCTTTTTTCATTAACAGCAGAGTCCTTTGTATTTTTCCAATGGATCTCACACAAGGAACCGTCTCCACACGGAGGGTCCGGTGGGGCTTCCCTGGCAGTGGGGGCGGGCGTGGGCGCCGGCCCGGAGGCCTCCCCCTCACCCCGGGAGGGAGACTTGGGTCCTGGGGAACGAGCCTCGGGCACAGCGGGGCGGGTCCCTCGGCCATGGTCACTTCGGGCTCCCGCAGGGCTGCCCCAGACACACGCGGGGAACAATCGAGGGCCGGACAGGACCCGGGAGGCACACGAACGCCATCAGGGAAGAGCTGCCATTAAAAGCGGAATGAACGTTGTAGCTTCCCCTTCATTTTCTGTGCAGTATTTTTCACATACATATCAAGTCATTAGAGCATAAACACTTACCTTGTCTGCATCCAACAACCTAACAAAACGAGCCGCAGCCGACATGCCATTGGACCCTCACCGATGCCCTCAGATCGCCAGACCTGGACGCAGAGGGCACGCACGCATGCAGGGTCTCCCCGCATCGGGGGCACAGGCGGGGCGCACACAGGGGGGGCCACACGCGGGGTCTCCCCGCATCAGGGGCACAGGCAGGGCGCACACAGGGGGGCCGCACGCGGGGTCTCCCCGCATCCGGGGCACAGGCGGGGCGCACACAGGGGGGCCGCATCCGGGGTCTCCCCGCATCGGGGGCACAGGCGGGGTGCACACAGGGGGGCCGCACGCAGGGTCTCCCCGCATCCGGGGCACAGGCGGGGCGCACACAGGGTCTCCCCGCATCGGGAGCACAGGCGGGGCGCACACAGGGGGACCGCACGCAGGGTCTCCCCGCATCCGGGGCACAGGCGGGGCGCACACAGGGGGGCCGCATCCGGGGCACAGGTGGGGCCCACTGCTCCAAGCGCAGGGGCGCGGACGGCCACAGCCACGCTGCCCCAGCGGCTCACCTCGTGTATGAGCAGACATTTCTTCTCTGACACCGTCATTGGGCTCTCACCTCCTTACCTTAACATAGTTTACTTTTTTTTAATTAAAGACAATTTATTTCTCACTGCCATGGAGTACTCCATCGTGTACATATACCACATCTTCTTGATCCACTCATCCATGATCTGGCTGTTGTTGACAGTGCTGCTATGAACATGGGGGTATATGTGCCCCTGTGCATCAGCACTCCTGTATCCCCTGGGTAAATCCCTAGCAGGGCTATTTCTGGGTCATAAGGGAGTTCTATGGATAGTTTTTTGAGGAACCTCCACACTGTTTTCCAGAGCAGCTGCACCAGTTTGCATTCCCACCAACAGTGCAGGAGGGTGCCCGCCTCTCCACACCCTCGCCAGCATCTAGAGTCTCCAGATCTGTTCATGTTAGCCACTCTGACTGGCGTGAGGTGGTGTCTCAGTGTGGTTTTGATTTGTGTTTCCCTGATGATGAGTGATGTTGAGCATCGTTTCAGGTGCCTGTAGGCCATCTGGATGTCCTCTTTGGAGAAGTGTCTGCTCATGTCTTCTGCTCATTTCTTCACTGGGTTATTTGTTTTGTGGGTGTGAAGTTTGGGGAGTTCCTTGTATATTTTAGATACTAGCCCTTTATCTGATATGTCATTTGCAACTATCTTTTCCCATTTTGTCGGTTGCCTATTAGTTTTCTTGATTGTTTCCTTTGCAGTGCAGAAGCTTTTTATCTTGACGAAGTCCCAAGAGTTCAGTTTTGCTTTCATTTCCCTTGCCTTTGGGGATGTGTCAAGTAGGAAATTGTAGGATAGTGGATGGACCATGAGGGTGTCATGCTAAGCAAAGTAAGTCAGGCAGAGAAGGACAGAAACCATATGTTTGCACTCATAGGTCTAACAGGAAAACAGGAGAAACCTAATGGAGGACCTGGGGGAGGGGAAGAGGGAAAGAGAGTTGGGGAGAGAGAGGGACACAAAACTCAAGAGACTATTGAATACTGAAAATGAACTGAGAGTTGAAGGGGAAGGGGGGGGAAAAGAGGTGATGGTGATGGAGAAGGGCACTTATGGGGAAGAGCACTGGGTGTTGTATGTAAACCAATTTGACAATAAACTATTTAAAAAAAAATAAAGACAATTTAAAAGAAAAAGTTGTATTTCTTTTCAACAACCTAGTCACAGTGATTCTGAGCTAAAGGAAAAACTCAAACTCAGAAAAACCATACAAAATTCAGGCTACCCTGTACTGTCAACTCTAGCTTTGCGATTACTTGCACAGTAGGAGGTCCTCATAATGCTAACTGAGCAGCAAGCAGGGCCCACGCCGCATCCTCCCGGGGTGGGCGGTGTGTGGCCGCACCTGAATCCCACACAGTACAAGAAGCCCCTACCCTACTTCCAATATACAAAGAAAGCTGCAATTTTGGAGTAAGAAAAATAATATGTGTTTAAAGAGTATTTCTGGATGGAATTTAACAGGTAATTTATATTGCATTTGTGCTATTCATGGAATCCTTTGTTGCATTAATTGGAATTTGTATTTAAAAAAATTTTTTTACATTTATTTATTGAGAGAGTGAGGCAGAATGCAAGCAGGAGAAGGGCAGTGAGGAGGAGACACAGAATGTGTATTTTTTACAGGGGCCTCGGTATTTCCAAACCACTCATTAGAAAATGTGTAAATTTCTACATCTAATGTTTGGTTGTTTTTGGAGAGTGAGCAAGCACACACAGGTGAGTTGGAGAGGGCTCAGAGGGAGAGAGGGAGGAAGAGGGAATGAGGGGGAGGGGAGAGGAGGGAGAGAGAGGAGGAGGGAAGGGAGAGAATCGCAAGAAGGTTCCACACCGTCCGCGCGGAGTCCAACACGGGGCTTGACCCCACGGACTGTGAGATCACGACCTGAGCTGAAACCGAGTGGGGCGCTAAACTGAGCCCCCGAGGCCCCCCAGATTTCTTCACTTCTATCTAATCACTCCAACTTAAACTGCCATCTTATCTAGATACACGGATATTTTCAAAACTTTTAAACATTAAAAGGAGAAATTACTAACTATATAAGAAATTTTCCTCAAGATACCCTAATTATTCCCAAAGAATAAGAAAATACACTCTCACATTACTAAAATACTCATTTTTGTAAGACTGATGATTCGTACTCCTATTTTAACTGGTTTAAACTTACTGTAGTATCAGAACGTATACATGAAAGTTACATGGTCTGCTCCTCCAGAAGCAATTAGCACATCGCACGATCAGTGCGTACGTGACGTCTAGACCCGCTGGCCAATTTTAACGATGAAACGTCATGCTACTTAGCTTTGGCGAAATAAGCAGGTGTGCAATTAATACGTCCGTCCGCATTTGCGCCGGATGCAAGCACAGGGACCCTGTCCAGACATTTCGCAGACGCACCAATGCCCCCCGCACCCCAGCAGAAAAGCACTACGGTGACAGAGACGCGCTCCGCATGCAGGAAGGGCTCCGAGCGGTCTACACAGGGGAAGCCACCCTGCCGACACCCCGTGCGCGCACACCGACCTCCGCTGACGTGGACTTCGTAGAGGGAGTACTTGGGGGATGACAGCATCCGCATGTCTGGGCGGAACTTCTCGGCCAGCGTCTCGATCACGTCTTGTGTGGTGGCCGTACTAGAGACCCGAATGCATTTTGTTGCAAAGTTTCCAGCAGCTTTGTCTTGAAAATAAAATCTCATTACGCCATGAAACTCCAAATCCTAAAGAAAAACAGAAAGGAAAAACAACATTCTAAAAAGTTTCCATTTTTGTAACAACAATAAGGAAAAAGGTCATTCACCACCTTTAAAAACGTTTCATTCCTGCAAACACCTGAGACAGAAACAGAGTCACCGTTCAGGCAAGCTCAATCACGTGACTCGGGCCAGGCGACGTGCAGCTTGGCATCACGTACAAAACCATGGCCGTGGAGCAGCTGACAGTAACGGGGGTTAACGAGTCCCCAGCCAGAGCCAGGCACACCCTGACCACACGACTCCGCCGCGTCTTTCTATGACGTGGGTTAGCAGATTCATTACTAAACCCTATTTTCAAGATTTGGTCATAAAACACAAAGTTTAAGTATGTTGCCCAAACAGGTCTGTGGCAGGTTCACAGTTAAAATCAGATCCACTGATCCCCAGAGTCCATGCCTCGCAGTCCCTGAGGTCCTGTCCAGCCTCGAAATCCTACAGCCTAAACGAAGACACCACTCCAAAACCACAAGGGAAATGTCAGCCCCAATTCTAACACGAAGGTGAGTAAATGGAAACTCTGAACTTTTGCAGAATAGAATTGAAACTAATTTTCATATGAACTACTTGCCCAAAATCAAGGAACACAATTCTTCTCGAACCCTGACTTCCACAGACCAACCCGATGGTCTCACAAGCAAAGGAACAGCCCGCAGACGGCGTGAGGCCCGGGCAGCGGCGGGGCGCCCTCTCCCGCGGCCCCCGCTTCGCCAGTTTATCCAGGGGGGACTCGGCTTCCAGGCCTCCTGCTGTGACCGTCAGGCTCGGTGCCTCACAGCCCACAGCCGGAACCACCACATCAGAGGCTGGGTTTTGTTTTGTGGCGGCCAGTCCCCCTGGGGAGCCAACGGGTAAGGCCCAGGGCTCCTGTGTGTGCCCTGTTACTTCCCGGAACGCAGGGAACGCGCGGCTGCCAGCAACGCCCCCAGCAGCATCCCCACGCCCCTGTCCGCTCTCGCGGCCCTCAGCACCCCGGCCAGCCCCTCCCTCCCCTCACCCTCCACACCAGCACATCAAGCCATTCCACCTTCAAAATACATCGAGAATCCACCCAAAACGCTGGTAAAGTCAGATGATGTCACTCCTGGTGAGGGCTTTTCTAGGGGCTCAAAGTCCGTCACGAGTAGGATTTTCTGTCCTCCCAATCTACCCACTTACTCTTCACTAATAACTATGACCTAATAATTTATAATTATGGGATATCAGAATGTGGTTAACTGTACAAACTGCATGAAAATTAACCTAGAAAACAAAACAGTAAGACATATTTACAGCCCCGTAGCTTTACCTGCTTGCTCAGACCCCGTCCCAACACTAGGCCCTAGTCACTTCTCATTTCCCACTGCCCCAGGGGAAAACACAGAGAAAGTGAGCATGCGTGTTAAAAAAAATACTGTCGAACCACAGATCTTGGGCTGAAGTGCGGCCATGATTATGGGACTGAAAACGGCTTTATGAGTTAGCAAGATGGGAGCTCTCCCAGGCCTGCTCCGGTCTCCCAGGGACAGAAACCGCTCCGGCGTGCAGCCTGGGACAAGCAGCAGAGAAAGTGGAGGGGCGTCCTCGGCAAATGTCGCCTGCACCTGTCACTCCGGCGACCCCCGAAGCCCTCGCCAAGCACCAGAGCACGCGGACGGTGCTCCTGAGCCGCAGGTCCGCCTGCTGGTCTCAGCTAGTGACAGCCGGCCTGGCCAGGGGCTTGCTTGCGCCCGGGGTGCTGTCCCAGCGCTTGCCGAGCCCTCCTCGGCTCCCTGCCCCCTCCACTGGCCCAGCCCCCCCCCGCTCAAGCCAGCGCTTCCACGTAGGGTCAGCCCTCCCCGTCCACCACCTCCTCGAGTCAGAAAACACGAATGACTGTCTATGTTTAGTTGGACAGATGCAACTGTTACTACGGAGTCCCATGTTTATCCCAGGGATCTGGGGCTCCCACCGCCACTCTGAGGTCACCTCTACGTCACAGACACAGCCTCCGCCGGAACCGGCAAAACCACTCCGGCTCCTCCAACGGCACTGCTTTACAGAGAAGCGAGACCCATCAGGCAAACTCCCCCCCCCCCAGTCCCCCTAACAGGGCCGTCTTCCATCGTGTGTGACAAGACTAAAACCATTAGATACACCTATGGACCCCGAAGACGGGCAAGCACCACAAGTAACTCCTAACTACCAGAAATGAAGATTCGGGAAGGAACGCCCAACTCGGCAAGAACATAGAGGAAACGATCAAGAGTGAACTGGTCGATGCAAGCATGGGGAGGAGGAGGTCCCTCCATCACCCTCGGGAAAATCCCTTATACAGAGATTACTACTGTTTATAGGTAAGAAAGGAAACTGTAAATACAAATCTCCATTATTAACATGGTTCAGCTACTGACCTCACATAAACCATTGAAATAAATGAAAAAAAGAAAAAAAGGAGTAAACCCAAGGGTAGAGATTCCAGCAAGTAACAGCCCTTCTGTCTACGGGACTATTATCTGTGTTGATGTTTTTAAAGAAACAAATTTCCAGGTTCTACCAAGCCTAAACAAAGTAACCTCGAAAACTACCTTTAATGTCACATGCACCAAATAAGTGTTAATAAATATGAAGTTGAGGGGTGCGTGAGCTGCTCGGTCAGTTAAGCATCTGACTGTGGATCTGGGCCCAGGTCATGACCCCACGGCTCGTGAGATGGTTTGTGGGATGGAGTCCCATATCCACACCTATGGGGAGCCTGCTTCAGATTTCCACTCCCCACTCCTCTAGCCCGTCCCTTTGCACAGGTACACAAGCTCACTCTAACAAAGAAAAACGTTAAATAAATATTAATTCAGTTTTCCTAGTTACCCTAACACCACACAGAACACCCGAGGACAGCTATTACTAGAATACCTCCTTAATAAATTAATAAATCACTGCGTTCAGTTATTCAGCCAAATACAAGTTTGGATTGGGTGACTAAGTCCACAGAATTTTCAGACCCGAGAAGACTAAAATCCAGTTCCTGAACCTAAAATTCTGCATGTAATGACCACACTAACAGTAAGAACCGGGCCTAACGTATATTCAGGCCAACCATGTGCCAGAGAGTAAGAGCTCAGCATTTTATTGCTCAAACAGGAGTCAGGAACTATTATCAATGGGTTAACAAAGAAGGTCCACAGAGCGAGCGTGTGGTGAAGGGATGGTCACACCACTTGCCAGCTTGCCAAGGGACAGGGCGGAGAGGCAGCCGGCAGGAAACCTGAACTTTCAAGCCCAAGCTCGGCAGCCCCTCCCGTTTCTACAGTCACTTCATCACGAGAGGCCGAGGGACAGGACTCTTCTCTCCTTCACGACAGGGACAGGAGGAGCTCCAGGGGGAGCGGTGACGAGGAACAACTGCACAGTCACAGGGTCGGGGACTTGCCCAACCACCGACCCAGACAGAAGGGGCGCTCCGACACAGGTGCGCTCAGGCTCGGCACCGCGCAGGTACCCGCCTCCCGTCGCCGGTCTGTTAGCCCCTCGCCCGCCAGGACGCTGGCATCTCAGCTGAAGAGCGGTGGCTCTGAGTCACCTGTCTGACGCGCGTGAGCTCAAATTTCCTCAATCACAAATGAAAATAAGTAGCTTGTTTTGAGGAGTAAACTACGGAAACAACCAGCGACCAGCGCCCGCTAGACGGCAGCCCCCCTGGGCAGCCGCGTTCACGGTTCCAGGCCCACCCTCAGTCTCTAACACGATGCTGTACACGTAAAAATAGCAAATTTGAGTCAAAACTTCCAATAACAATATCCGACTCTTCCAGCTTTGGCTTGTCTGTTCTCCACCGAGAAGCCCGGAACAGAACGTTGACTCCGCAGCCAACAGCCGGGAAGTCTCGGTCCGGGGCTGACACTGACGATGGTGCAGCCGGTGCAGTTTTCGTTTTACAAAGCCAAAAAACCCAAAACAAGTCCTTACGCAAACTACCTGAGACAGCAACATTTACAATTAAGCAACACTGCTGTGGGTCCTCCGCTATCCAAAGGAAGCGGCTCCTTGCCAGCAGCACGTTTTCAAGGAAGGAGCCCCCGTCTGGCGCAGGGATCGAGGAAGGAACCCCGTCTGGAGCAGGGATCGAGGAAGGAACCCCGTCTGGAGCAGGGATCGAGGAAGGAACCCCCGTCCGGCACAGGGATCGAGGAAGGAGCCCCCGTCCGGCGCAGGGATCGAGGAAGGAACCCCCGTCCGGCGCAGGGAGGGTGCAGCACCGCGCCCACCCCACCCGCACGGCCTCCGCTCCCGCCCCGCGCACCCGAGTCTGCGCAGAAGCAGCTCCGACCCACCGCCTGTCTCCGTTCTCTCCTTACCCCCCCCCACCCACCCCGACAGGAAGGCACGGTTCTCTCTTTCCTAAAGGTGCGTGTTTGCCCTCGCATAGCCCTCTGCCTGAGAAACGTTATCCCCAAGGACTATTATGGGGAAATGAAACACTACTTCAGGTGGATTTAATGACAACTCTGAAATACAATTATTTTAATATTTATCAGAAACAACGTAATAGACCAAAAAACCCGCCGCCGCCGCCGCCACCACAACCCCCACGAAACTGGAGTCGGCTGTTCTACATTTCTAGAGCCAATGCAAACACGGGATGGAAGGTGGAGATCTGCTTTTAAATATTTTATCAGCATCTCGTTAATTAATGAAATTGGTAATCAATTGGCCTTCTTCTCCAAACCAGTAAGAACTCACCAGGGCAACCCCAAATCTCCTTTTGCTCAAGCTACCCAGAACCGTCTGTTCTGAAGCGCAACTGGTTGACCGCGGATCCGCTGTTCCACTCGCGTCTGCGGCGCCGACGGCCCGTCTCGGCCCGCGCGGGCTGCGCGCACCGCAGCAGGGACTCACCCACCCCGTGGTCACAAGGGCAGTGGACAGGACGCACCACTTTATTTCTAGTGCTGCTGCCTCCAACTCCGTGCAAAGTGTTAAGAAACAGTAGAGCTGCGCCTCGGGACACACTCACGTAACCAGTACGTCAGGCCATCACCTGGCCGACAGCCTTTCCACTCTGTGTTAATAATTTAGGTAAAAGATGGAAGAAATACTTCAATATGGGTTTTTGGAATCTTGTATAAACACTGTTTCTTAAACACTAGTACTTTAAGAATACTTTTTAAAACTATATGCGGGGCGCCTGGGTGGCTCAGTCGGTTAAGTGTCTGGCTTCAGCTCAGGTCCTGATCTTATGGTTCATGGGTTCGAGCCCCACATCAGGCTCTGTGCTGACAGCTAGCCCAGAGCCTGGAACCTGCTCCAGATTCTGTGTCTCCCTCTCTCTCTCTGACCCTCCCCTGCTTGTACTGTCTCTCTCTGTCTCTCAAAAATAAAAAAAATAATAAAAAATAAAAAATAAAACAATATGCATCTCATTATCCAAAACTTTCACAAAACAATACCCTGGAAAGCTTAAAGTAACAGCTGTAAACGTCCTCAGCGGGCCCACACCCACTCTTCCCACGGCGTTCATTTCGAAGGGGTCTTGCCCCACCTTCCCCATAACAGCACTAATGAGGGGCGCCTGGCTGGCTCAGCCCGGAGAGCAGGTAAACTTTTAATCTCCAGGTGGTGAGTTCGGGCCCATGCTGGGTGTGGCGCCTACTTAAGAAAACAATCTAATAGCACTAATTATAGTACCTTGTAAATGGCTGACCTCCCAAACCTCAAGAGATTTCTGGAAAAATTAAGTAAATGGGTTTGTTTTATATTGAACCACCTTTCAGATAACTACAGAGGACAAATTCAGAGCTTCCTCTCCTCACTTAGGCTGGATTCAAATCCCATCTCTACCAGGAGGTGGCTCAACCCTCCAGGGTCTGGGTCCTCTTCTGCGAGAAGGGCCGGCCGTCCACAGGAGCCTGTCCCCCTGCGGGCAGGAACGCCAACTGGCACACGGCCCCGTGAGAGCACCACGCCCCGCCCCCGCAGCCCTCACCCGGGGAAACCGAGTTTCTGCTTCCCCTACAGCAGCGAATTTGGTTTTGATAATAAAACGATTCCATTAAGTATTTTTTTGTCTGAAAATAAAGGCATGATCTCTAACACATCACACCGCACCTGTTCAGTACGAACCAACTACTTCACTTCGGACATCTTGATGCTAGTTCACCAAAGTTAAGAAAGACCAAGTCTAGGGGCAGCTGGGCGGTTCGGCAGGTGAGGCGTCCAACTTCAGCCCGTTTCCTGATGTCGCCGAGAGTCTGAGCCCCGCGTTGCGCTCTGTGCCGTCAGCAGAGCCTGCTTCGGACCCTGTCTCGGTCTCTCTCCCTCCCCCTCTTACTCTGGCTCTCTCAAAATAAATAAACTTAAAAAAAAAAAAAAGAAAGACCAAATTTATTGAAATGGTGGAAAGTCATCTTCCAGGTGAGAAACAAGTTTTCTAAACTAAAACACCTATACTCCCCTCCACATCTCCCCTTTTATAAACTCTTAACAAAAATCCATCCAGTATACAAACACTTTTAAACATTAAAAATAAAACAATTCTCTGCCAGAACACACGGCCGGCTGTGAAAACCAATAAGCCAACATATTGGTTTTAACGCCTCAGTTACAGGCACTGACAGCGTCTACTGAACACCTGTCTGCTCGGGACAGCTAAACATTTGTGGGCCCCGCCTCTGTCAACGTCCAGGGCAAGTTCAATCCGCGTTCTGCTGCTAGAAATCTACCCAACTCCTGAGTCAGCGATGGGGGGGGGGGGGGGGCACGGGATCAGAAAGTGACAATTTTCCCCAAGGTCCTCCTAAAATTTGTGAGTCTCTGTTTGAACAGCTACCACACATACATATATTGGGAATTTGAAAGAGGATCAATTAAAGAATGTATTAAACCCATATGGCAAAAGACCAATTTTCATATTCATGAGCAAAGACTATGTCTATGTTTCTATTGTAATCTTTAAATACATTTGAAAAACTGATATACAGAACAGCCCCAAAAGTCACCTATCTAGTGTAGAGGTTATAACCAAATTTGTCAAAGATCCTTTGGAAGTCTAGTAAAGTCCATCAATTTGTTCTCAGAATAAAAACTGTAAATGTATCAAAATACAAAAGATTACAAAGGAAAAACTGCATTAAAGCAATTATTAAAATAAATTTTTAAAACCCATAATACAGGGGTACTGAGTGGCTCAGTCAGTTGAGCGTCCGACTTTGGCTCAGGTCATGATCCCATAGTTCGTGGGTTCCAGCCCCATGTCGGGCTCTGTGCTGACAGCTCAGAGCCTGGAGCCTGCTTCCGGTTCTGTGTCTCCTTCTCTCGCTGCCCCTCCCCTGCTCATGCTCTCCCTCTCTCAAGAATAAATAAATGTTAACATAAATTTTTTTCAAAAACCATAATATAGTAAAAATTAGTGCTTCTTTATAAACATATTAAGTTCTAGAATTGATTCATATAACTCTAATTTTGAAGTAGCAATAAGTAGAAAATTCCTAAGTGAAGAAAATGCTGAATTTCAGCTAGAGCTTAATAAAAATGTATTTACTGAAAATAAAGACGTACTTATCTTCTCATCCAAGGTCACAGACCCCATGGTGACTACTCCCGGACCTCACGCTGAGCAGCCCCGTGGCAGCCCCGGGAACTCACTAGCCACGCAGCACGCTCTCTCTCTGTAGCGCAACAGCAGGGAAGCGCTGTCTTGTACAAAAGCAAAGTTCACCTCACGCAGCTTCACCAGTTGGGCTTGATTTTACTCTCTGGTATTATTTCGGCCTATACTCAGCCCGTGGCTTCTGAGGCTCACTTCTTCCCACTAAGGACCCGGCACACAGCCTAACTGATCTCTCCTCGGCCCGACAGGCTCCAGGTCAGGAGACGGGGCAGGCACTGGCTCAGGACATTTCAATGCCAGCTACTTGCGCCTGTGCCCTGGGCGACAGCAGAAAATGCAATTCGTTCCTTACTATGGGGCACAGTCAAACTGGGTTAGTCTGAGAAAGGGCTTTCTGACCTCGGCTCTATGACAATCTGGACTGGCCAACTGTTGCAGGAGGGTGCCTGGATGTCCCGGGTCCCCGGGCTGCACACGCAGATGTCAGGAGCACCCACCCAGCTGTGAGAACCAGAGGGTCTCCAGACACCTGCACGCACCCTGCAGGGAACTACACACTTAGAGCAAGTATTCTAGTTCCTCCAACCGTTCGCTTTCCTGCGACCCGATCCCACATCCACTTACCACCTGTCCTACCCCCCAGCCTGACACTATGTCCAGCACGAACCGCAGGACCCCACGTGCGTAGCTCTGGCCGCCTGGGAGGACACTACTACCTCTAAGACCACAGCTGGAACTGACACGACCCCAGATCACATGAGCGGTTTGGCTCCACCTAGTTCTGCTAATTCACCCGAGGTTCCAGTAAGACGTCAACTCTTGAGTCATCTGCACGTTAGTTACCAAGTGTAACATCTCTCCAGCTCGGTGCTAATGTGTTCAACACCCTTTGAATACAACTAACTGTACCTGGACCCAGCCCGCAAACACAAGAATACGAGGAAAGACATGGCCGAGTCCCCTGATAACGTCCAGACACCTTACGGCTAGTGCAGTCCCTTGACCCACACCCCTGGGTAGTGGCACACACACAAAACGCCATCACCCTGTCCACGGAACCGTGCTGGGCCCTGTGAACGGGATTCCACGGCTTTCCGACCCCCAAGAGCTTCCCTCGCAGTCTGGCCACAGGCACAGAGAACATCTCTATGAGCAGCTGTAAGTTCAACCTTTCTACAGTGTCCACACGTCCAGGTCACACGTGGCCTTTTAAAATTTTTACTGTGCGATAAACATCTTTATGGAAATCCATATTTTAAAAATTATATATTAAAATATATAGCAACTAACGAAACATTAACAAATTTGACTACACAAACTTCCATTTGGAAGACCAAAAAAGCACACAACAGGTAAATTCTAAACACAAGTGACAAACTGGGGAAAAAACCTTTCCAGCGAACAAGGCAGAAACACAGCTTTCTAATACATAAAGTGTTCCCAGGGGGCTGCCCTCCTCACGCGGCCACAAAGCAGAGCGCTGGTCTGTAGCTGGGACCCTGGGACCTGCGGGCGCATCCAGGCAGGTCTCTAGCTGGGACCCCGGGTCCAGGCTGCAGCGCCGTCACTGGGCAGAAGCCCCGACCTGGCACCCACGGGCTCCCGATGCCATTTCCAGGCGTGTCCTCACAGCCCCCTGAACCACTCCAGACGCCCCCCCCCCACATGGCCCCCCTCAAGCGCCATCCACAGGCTCCCGATGCCATCTCCAGGGGTGTCCTCACAGCCCCCTGAACCACTCCAGATGCCCCCCCACACGGAGGGGGCCATCCACGGAGGGCCTGGTGTCGGCCAGCCTGACACCCCGCTCCGGTCCGCAAGCTGTTACCACTGCCCGCGGCTGCTCCCGCGGCTGCCACCAGGCAATCACTCCGGCTCCGACTGGGCGGCCCGCAGGTGCGGTGCCAAGAGGAGGGCCCCGGTGCTGCGAGGGGGCTGCCCCTGCTGCTACCAAGGCGGGAGGCCTCGTCCTGTGAGAGTAAATGTTCCTTGCCCCCCGCAAAATAAAAAATAACTGAGTTCCTAAAATTTGAAAGAAAAATGCCAATAACTCACTGAGGAATGCACACACACACACAAAAAAACCCCTGCACACTCACCAGACAGCTCGGAAAGAGGTAAAAACGACTCAAATATAAACAAGAATGAACCAGGTCACAGGTGATAAAACGACTTCGAAACATGACAATAATAAAATGCCGTTTTTCAACAATCAAACTGGTAAAAGCCGGGAAGTCCCGCTACTCAGTGCGCTCTGGCGCCGGCAGGACGAGGCGCGTCCTCCCGAGCAGGGCGGGGCGGCGCTGCGTCCCGTCTGAGTCGCCGCACATCAGGTCGCCACGCGCATCTGGCCAGGCGGCCAGCAGCACCGCGAACTGCCGCGGGCAGAGGGACCATGTGGCACGGGTCGGGAAGCGCGCCAGCAAAGGGCACCGGCCGAGGAAGCCCTGGTGCCTGCCCGTTCGGAATAAAGGAACGAGGGTGCCCTTGGCACGGCGACGCGGGCACGGTCAGGTGGGGAGAGCACGGGGCCCACGCGGCGAGCGTCTCTTCCATGAAAGGCAGAGACACAAACACAGAAATACACCTGAGCACACCTACAGTGGGAAACCTTCGGAGGGTGAATACACAAAAATATAGTAAAGATGGAAACAAAGCTTTGCTAAATGCAACTGATCACAGTTTCAATTTTGGAACCATGTGGCTAAATTTAAACCAAACTGAAATTCTCTAACAATGTATCAGTTTGGTTACATCACCATACAGAAAAAGTATTTTTTTCAAAGTGATGTTTAGAAAACAGTATTTTGACTTTACATTCCTAGCAGGCTCTAAGGACAAATATCTTACAAACAAATATTCATCTTATTATTAGCAGTAATACTGGCATCATTATGTATAATATAGTTAACTATATGACAATAAAGCAAACAAGTACCTGTGTTCATACAGTTATAAAACAAGATTTTCGATGTAAGAAAAAGGAGATTAAATTTTTTTTTAAATCAGAGGTGTCCTTATGTTGGCTCCGGCCATAATCTCTCATCACGTGAGACTGAGCCCCCGTGAGCGAAGAGCTTGCTTGGGATTCTCTCTTTCCCTCCAAATAAATAAATAAACACTTAAAAAAATTTTAAAGCAAAGACATTAAGTAAAAACCCTATCAGGCCAAATTTGAATTGGAAATACGAGAAGAAATTCATGATTTCTTTCCCCACAAAATGTAACTATCTCCTAGCTCTTTACACTACAAAGGCCGTGAAACAAAAGACCGGCAGTAAAAAAATAAGCACTTCTGGCAGTTAGACTGTGATCTCCAAACACCACTCTCCACTACGGGTGGTTCCACATGTAAGTCAGAAAATTGGTGAGAAGAGTTTGGGACATCTACGGACAAGGGCCGAAGTACAGACAGAGCCCACGTGTGCGCCGACGGACGGATGGAAACAGACGACGGAGCATCACACCGGCCGGAATGAAGTCCCGCGTCCGCACCGCGTGGGTGGAGCCACAGCGTACTGTGCCCAGCGGGGTGAGCAGGTCAGAGGAGGACACAGCATAGGATTCCACTCACGTGCTGGATTGAAGAAACAAAACAGATGAATAAAAGAAAAAAGAGAGAGAAACCAAGAATCAAACTCTTAACTGTAGTTAGGTGCTGGAAACACAGAGGAAAGGTGGGTGGAGGGAGGGGTAAAGTAAGTGATGGGGACTAAAGTCACGGCGGAGCACGCCAACTCTGGGTCTCAAGGTTGTGAGTTCAAGCCCCAAATTGGTGTAGAGATTACTTAAAAAAAAAAAAAAAGTTACTTAAGATAATCACCGAGGGGCGCCTGGGGGGCTCAGTCGATTAAGCATCCGACTTTGGCTCAGGTCATGATCTCACAGTTTGTGGGTTCGAGCCCCGCGTCGGGCTCTGTGCTGACAGCTCAGAGCCTGGAGCTGCTTCAGATTCTGTGTCTCCCTCTCTCTGCTCCACCCCCGCTCATGCCGTCTCTCTCAAAAAAACAATTAAACATTTAAAATGTCTTTAAAAAAGGTAAGAATTGAGTGATGTATAGAACTGCTGACTCACTGTATTGTATGTCCGAAACTAATGTAACACTGTATGGTAATTATACTGGAATTAAAATAAAAAGCTTATTTTTTAAAAAAATGAAAAAAAATCCTCCCATCCATAATGATAAAGAAAAACAAGAAAGTCAAAAACAAAATCAAAATCACTGTCACCACTGCAAGTAACTAGGACACCAACTTCTTGGCCTGAAAATAAGCAATTGAAGTAAAAGAAGTCCCACTTCCCTTAACTCAGATAGAGAAAATTTGTTTCTATTTTTAAAGAAAAATTTCAGCCAACCGAAGTGAAATGATAGAATTAGAAAATCAGTATTCTGTAACCACTTGATCAGGCGAAGACCTCCGACGATAAGAGCGGCCTGTGGCGGCTGGTAGGAGGTTCAGGCTCGCACGCGCCCACCGCCTGCCGGGCGCCCCGAGGGAGGCCGCAGACCCGCCGAGGGCACCAGGGACCAGGCATTCTGATCCGGTAGTTGGGCCTGAAGCCAGTCAGGGCTTTCGAGCTATGGGAACACATCAAACACCACCACCATCCCTGGAAACCAAAAGGCAAGTCCAGAATGGGGATATTCTATAGGGAAATTACGCCGGTTTTTTTCCAGCAAGTCTGTGACATGAAATAAAAGGCAGACTGGAGAGGGGTGAGAATGCTCTAGGTTAAAAGAGACATCAGGTAACTAAATATAATGTGTGGACCTTGTTTGGATCCTGGTTCAGAGAAAATAACTGTAAAAACCCATTTCTAAGAGAGACAGGAAATGTGACTACGGGCTAGATATCAGGTAACGGTCAGGAACCTGGTTACTGCTGTTGGCGGCACCACTGCATGACGGCCAGGTTGAGACGCACACGGAAGCAGAGGAAAAAGAACATGTCAGCTTTCTGGATGTTCTCTAAAATAATTCAAGCTAAAACAACAACAAAAACCAACGAATTAAGAACAACAAATGTTGAAAATTCTTAAATCTGGTGGATGGATATAAATGAGTCTCATCTATTAGATTTTCTTATTAAAATGTTTAATATAAAAATATAATTACACACTAACTATTAAATATAAAACGAACCTATTTTTGTAAAAATACAGATGCTCTAGAAAAACTTCACGGCACCTGATTCCATAAATAGATCATGAATGCACATCAGAGGCCGAGCGCCCGTGGCGTGCACTGAGCAAGCAGCAGGCGTGCGGAGGAGAGAGGCGCAGCGAGGCAGGGCCTTGGCAAGGGCTACACACCGGTCACAACTCCAGCATTCTTCCCCGAGGCGCATGTGGCTCCGGACGGTGCCAGAGTCCCCGCTCCTGTCTGCAAAACACGGAGGCCACTCTTCTGCACCCGCCCTTGCGACGGCTGCACACACAGGTGTGTAAAAGCCCCTGCCGCAGGGAGGCTCCTGGCGATGCAGGTCACGCCCCGTGTGCACCTTCTCAAGGGCTCGCGCTCAAATGAGAACTAGTTTGGAAGGTGCACACTCCCACCTCTAGCAGAAAACAAAAACAGAACAAAAAGCAAAAAACTGAGCACATATTAACAAATGTTGGAAAAATGCAAAATATTAAGCTTTATCCAAAAAAATGACACTTTACATTTATAATTGTTTTTGAAATTCAATATCCAAAAGTCCAAATTGTTTCCAACCATCTGACTGTAACCAACTCAACATCATAAAATTTTGTAATGTCTTCTTATTCAAAGAAAATAACCATGTTCCTGAACTCTGCCTGGATATTATATCAAAAAGAAAATCCAAGAATATAAAGTAAGAAAACTTATTTTAATATCCTGCTTCTTAAATCTGTACGGAGATTCTTTTTTAAGTATGTGAAATATTAAAAAGGAGTTTCTAAATTTGAACAAGGGTAATGCACCATACAAACTGTATACACAAATTGGTAGATTATCATTTACGGTATTTACAGTAACTTTCAGATCAAAGTAAAATAAATATTCTGGTGACCGATTCAAAGAAGCGTCTTATAATGAAAAAGCTTCCATCTTTATCTTTTCACTGTAGCAGCAGGCTAGACTAAAAATTGAATACACATTATTCAAACTATTTCGATTAAAAAAACTTCATGCAACTTACTGCATTAGCAAACACATAAGCAATACAATTTTAAAACAGGCTGTTAGTTTGTGTATCTGTATCTTATTACACAAGATATTGGAGAGGGGGCTGGAACAGAGGTGAAAAGAACAAATTAGAAACAATGTAATTTTTGGACAGAGGACACAACAGTAGGGTCATGGATATTACTGCCCTATAGCTGGAATTTTACAAACAAACAAAATACGCTGTTTCGGTGCACATAGTTGACATTCTCTCCCTTGGGAACAATCTTGAACTGCATATTTGGTGCCAACTAGCACCTCCTGACTCTACTTCCTGTTTGGCTCTCTGCATTACCTAATGACCACAGCAGATTGGAATGTCACTTAGTACCAGGCAAGAGAGAGACAAAAAGGTAAGGTGCATAAATCAGCATTGGGACTTCGGAAAGCACTCCTTTTTCTAAGGGGGATTTTTAACAGCACTAATTTAGAGAAGAAGCACAGAACCTCAGTGTAGGGACAAAGTAACACGGTAACTTCACAGTTCAACTGAGAAGTTTTGTTGTTGTTGTTGTTTTTTTAATGTCTTATTTATTTTTGATACAGAGAGAGACAGAGCATGAGAGGGGGAGGGGCAGAGAGAGAAGGAGACACAGAACTGGAAGCAGGCTCCAGGCTCTGAGCTAGCTGTCTGCACAGAGCCTGATGCAGGGCTCGAACCCACGAACGTGAGATCTGACCTGAGCCGAAGTCGGAGGCTTAACCCACTGAGCCACCCAGGCGCCCCTGAGAAGTTTTCTTAACATAACTGAGAAAGAATTATCACAAAGAGAAGCAATCACTAAAGAGATTCTCATCTAATGTCACTGAAACACTCTGCTCACTGGAACACTGTCACCTCGTACTCCAGAGGCATCCGTCCACTCTGTTCAACAAACATCCCAGGCCAACACACACATACGTATACAGACTTTTTAAAAAAGTACATTCTGGAATACAGTCTTCAGGTAATTAATGGAATGTCATAGGTATGAATCAGAAACAAAAGATTAAAAAAAAAAAAAACATGTGTTAGGTTCCATGAAATGAAAACCTAAATATCACGGATTGGGTTTTTATACATAGAGCTGTACTTTTCACAAAATCTCACTTAAGAAGACTTTTGAAGACAATATTATTGTGGCTAGATGTCACTGCATGCACAGTAAGAAACGGCAAGAGATAAGAATTTTTTTTCAAATTAAGACAAGGAACACGGAGGGAAGCTAACAGCTACACTACCAAACCTAAGCCCGCCGTCGGAGACCTCCTCTCTCCCACAAACAATACCAACTGATATGAACATAAGCAGATAGATCTAAATTTCTGTCCTGAGATGAACAAGGAAGATGTTCTGCTACAGCAAACAAAAAAAGGAAAGAAAAAACGAACACAAATGATGATGATAGTACAACAGGAACGTAAGAGCATCTAACACTTCTAGGTGCTCACCCTAGAAATTGTCAGGAGTCCTGAATGAAAGTGCCAAGTGCTCTACGTGCACGGACGGACTCAGTCCTGGGAGGCTGGGACTTTGCTTTCTTGCAAATGAGGACCAGAGTCACAGACCAAGTCCCCTGATCGTGATGGGACAGCTAATCCTAGTGGCCGGAATTTCTACTTATTAGGCAATTTTGAAACAAGGGACCACACTTTCCAACCAGGAAGCGACACTGACTCTTACCCCACTGTAGAAAAATCAGCCTGTGCAATTCCCAGTTCTAGCAATATGGCAGACCAAACATTCAGGAGGCATGACATGATATGATAAATAATACAGAACACGCTTCCTCTTAAATATACTGCTGGGTTCGTAACAAAGAGAAACCCGAGGAGGCCGGCCAGAAAACAGGTGTACGGGGCGGACTCCTGAATGGCTGGCTGGGCACCCGCGCCTATGGGGAGGGAGGAGGTGTGCTACCACACTAGAGGGACTCCAGGGGACCAGACCTCTAAATGTAAAAAGCCAAACTGTAAACTTTCAGAATAAAACATGGGATATACGCATTAAACAAGAAAAAGTATAAAACTTAAAAAGAGAAAAAGATAAATCCCAACTACATTTCAAAAGTTTTAAAACCTATGTGCAGAAGACACCATAAAACATGAAAAACCATAAACATACTTCTAAAATATATAAAGTATGAAAAATTAGGATTCAGATTTGTGAAAGAATTTCTATAAGTCAACATGAAAAAGACAAATAGCTCACTGGAAAAAATATATAAAATATATTAAGAGGCAATTCAAAAAGAAAATCAGAATGACCATAAACATAAGAAAACAGACCCATTCACTGAAATCAGCCTATTATAAGCAATAATTATTTCATATATTCCAGGTTGTAAAAAAAAACAATCTGAATATACTGCAAATGTAGGAAATTCTAAAGTGAGAAATATAAATTGATATAACCATCTCAAAGATCAATCTGCCAGGCCTGGTAAGTTAGAATCTCTGCAGGGCCCACGACCAAGAAATGAGCAGGGACCCTGCTACAAATTTTATTAGCACACAGAGACACAGGGACAAGGGTGTTCATTCAATCCACACTTGTAACAACAGAAAACTATAGATAACCGAGCGTCTCTAGGTGGGAGCGGAGAGAAATGAACTGTGGCTCGTGTGGACAGTGGGAAACTACAGAACAGTCAGAGTGAGTGAACTGTCATCCACCTCCAGTGAGTCCTTCTCTCTGGAAAGGCCGAAAGGGAGAAGGAAAGGCAGAGCAGCCCGTTGGCTGTGTCTCTCTGAGTCCCGTTCACTTGGAAGAAGCCGAGTGACACATCCCCGCCGGTCCCGGACGTGAAGTGTCGGGCTGCGGCACCCATGCCGCTGTGGGGCGTGAGCACGGCCTCAACTCCAGGAGGCCTCAGAACACCTGCTGCCCAGGGAGGGCCATGCTGCCGAGTGCCCGTCCCAGGCCGCGGCCGGGCGGGCCGCAGGTCTACCTGGAGCTAGTGGGAGTTCTTTAGGACAAGGGCACCCCACACCCTTCCAGTGCTAAGCCTCAAGGAATGGAAGGAAGGGAGAGGGAGAGGACTGTCCACAAGGGAGGAAGGAACAAACACCAACACCACAGTTCAGAATTTTCCAGAGCTGGGACACGCGTCAGCCCAAAGACAAAAGCTCATTCACAGTCGTGCTTCTGAATCGTACTTAAAATGTGAAATGACACACGTTTCATAAATAAATAAATATAAACATCCAGTAATGTGGGAATGACAACTTAGAGTAAATTTTTTAAAAGAAATGAAACCTTGAGTTTAGTAGCCAACAAAGACTCAGAGCAGCAGTCGCACCCTGGGGCGAGGGCATTTCGTTTCCAGTGAAAGCGTCATCATCGCCACCCCTTCGCCCCCTCTTCTGAACTGCAGGCTCAGGGGAAGGAAGGAACGAACCAGGAGCAAACTAGAGAGTCCCTGCCATCAGGAGGTCCGGAGCCAGCGGGAGCAGACACACGGTGATGCCCGAAGGTGGCACACGAGAAGAATCACGTGCAGCACAGGGACCCCAAGTCCCTGAGGGACGTAAGGGGGAGGAGACACTTGAACAAGCCCCAACCCTAGGCAAAGAGCATCCGGAGAGAGGGACCAAGTACAGACCCCCCCAAGACAGCAGCCCAGCCGGTGAGTCTGAGAAATCAGGCGGAATGCAAAGGGGAGGAAATGGCATGGCTCTGGGCTTTGCTGGCCGAGGTACACTTAGAGCGATGAAAAGCCATCTGAGAGTTTGAGCTGAAAAAGGACATTGTTTCACTCAAGGTTTAGAAGTACATCTCCGTATAGGAAAACCCACTGAAAGAGGGCAAAGGCAGGTAATAGGGAGAAAAGGAAGAGAGAAGACTAGGTCAGAGGTCCCTGGAATAGTCTAGAAAGATGAGGACTTGGGGCCGGGCCAGCAGCGGGAAGCAGAGGCATCAAGAAGCGGTTAGATTATGAAAATGTTCTGCAGGTCGAGCTGCCAGAATTCGCTGACAGATTCAAGATGAGGTCTGGGAGAGAGAAAGGGATCAAGAGTGACTGCCAGGCCGTGGGCATAAGCGACAGACAACGGACTTGCGGGGCACTCAGGCAGCTGGAGGAGACCCTAAGAGCAGATGCGAGGGGGCCAGCTGGGAGTCGGAGTTCCGTTTTGGACACGGCGAGTTCAGGGCGATGACCGGCCCTGGGGACGGGAGTGGGGGCCATTCAGCACTCCAAATGAGGAGAAGGGGAAACCTCAGCGAGCAGGGGAGGGTGGAGAAGAGAGGAGGTACCTGGGTCAGACCCCGGCGTCCCCGTCACTCGGCAGAGGAGAGCAGGCCAGCCCCGGAGGCCGGGTGAAGACAAGCTCACAGAGGAGGCGCCAGCATCACGGTGGGTTCCAAAACGGTAACAGGGCAGCACGAAGGCCAGGGGTGCGGCCTGGACGGGAGGGGTTCTGGTGAAGTCCAGGGTTCAGCCCCTTCCGGTAAAAAGCAATCAAAATGTTCTAAAACTTCACTTCGTGTTTCAAGTTAGACACTGGAACCTGGCAGCCGAGAACCCGTCTGTGCCTCACGGTCTCCCAAGAGCCAAGTGTGTGACACGTGCACGGGTGTGACGTCTCGGTCGGCAACCCAGTAAAACGGCTCTCCCACTCTTACCGAACCCCTAGCGTAAACTCATCCCATCGTGGGGGCCAGGCAGACTGCCCCCCAGCACCTGCATCGTCCCGCATCAGAAGCGGCTAAAACAACACCATGGCAGCCTGGAGTCCTGGAGGTGTGGGAGTTGGGGGAGAACTATTTGGACATCTGAGCACAGAATGAACTGGAAGCAAAAAGATGAATCCACAGTTTGTGATGAGGAGGACGGGTGTTTTCTTGCAGACGCCGTCTGAGAGCTCGCTAAGCTGCTGAGCCAGTCCCCAAGTGCACTGATGCTACCGCCGCCCCCCTCCGTGATCCTGTTCATTTTCCTTCCTGCTCCTGTGCTGCTCTCATTATCCGCTCCATGTCCTCAGTCCTCTCGAAGATCAGCCACCAAACCTAAATACAGTTGTTTTTACTTTGTTTTTTAGACCTTTATTTACAGATAACGCTAGATGTGAAATGTTCACGTGTGTGACAACCGTCCCGAAGATGAACAACAGGCCAAAGACGAGCAAAGTGCAAGAATGAAATCCTGCCCAAGTCAGCACTTCCTGAGGAATTTTCACGAACTGACCGCCAGCCTAAAGCTCGAAAGCAATACTGGATTTTGGGCGTAGGCAAGCCGTCCCCTCGACTGCCAGTCTAGAAAACACAGACTCCAGACTCCGCGATGACAGCCGTCACACGTCAACACGGTGAGGTGAGACCCAGCATCTGCAGCCCCTCCTGGAGAAGGGGAAGGAGAAGAAGATGCTGGGAAGCAGCCAGCAGGCAGGCCTTCCACTAACTCCCTCCCGCAGACGGTCCTGTGACCCACGACCCAGGAACACCAGCAAAAGTGTTTAGTATCCCGATGAGCACGCATAGCGCGAGGTTGATAAAACGCTGAATAAGGACATTGCATCAGCTAGTCAGTGTCATTTGCCCCTTGGTCTCAGAACGGTCCCACACTTAATTACAGGCCTTTCTTAATTGAAAACAGAAGTAGAGGATGGACTCCAATATTAAAATACTTACACTGCCAAGAGACACAGGCAGAATGGAGTCAACCATGGGAGGTCAGAAAAGAACAGAAATAGACTAACACCGTCACAAAGAAGAAGAAAAAGACTTTTTTGTGGCCCTGCCACGGGCAGCAGGCTCTGGCAATGAGAGAGTCAGGACGGTCTCAAGAAAAGCAGTTCAGTGGGGCAGTCAGGCTGCAAACCCAGAAGGGCAGGGATTGACGGAGCCAGGAGAAGGCTCAGCAGGCAGTGGTCCCTCTGGGACCCGCCCCCCTTCCCTCTGGGGACCAGCCTTCCAGGGGCAACTTCCCTAGGCTTCACCACCTCCCTCCTCTCCCGCCCCTCTCGGTTTAACACAACTGTCTTCAACAGTATCATCTCTGCTGCGGCTCCCTCCCTCCCTCCCGCCACCATCACCCTTGTCCCCCGGTCCCCTTGTCCTCTGCGGCCACAGCTCTTCAGCTCTTTAGCTTCCAGGCAGGAAACTTCTACCTGGAAATTCACAAGCACCTCAAATTCAAATGCTCCCAAAGACTACGTCTTCTTTCCAGCTCAGGTCGAATCGACCACATGTAAAATCTTATTTCTAATTCTGGTGAAGGGTACTGTCATCTGTGTAGGTAGCCAAGTTCGGCCCTGGGCTTAGCCTGGACTTTGTCTTCCTTCAATCTCCTCGTCACTCTCCGAGTCCCGGCGTTCTGCCCTGACTCTCGCTCCCTCCTTCCCCTGGTGGGTCTCCTGCCCCACGCCTGCCCTCCCTGCCCTCCGCAGACCCGGCTGCCAGGGTGGTCTGGCTGAACGGCAGCCATCATCCTACTGCTTCCTGGGGAACATTCCTAACTCGGCTAACAAGGCACGGAAGAAAGCAGCCCAGGCTATTGCCTCCGGCTCCAGAAGTCCGTACCTGGCTCCCGGCTCCAGGCACACGAGGACGCACGCACATGCACACAGGATTTCAGCCACCACGTTATTCTGGGAAAGCAAGCGAACACGCCATCTTACAGCAACAGTTTCACGTCTCCGTCGTGATAGCGCATCAGCGTGTGGGGAGCTGGGACTGTTGCAGTAGTCTTCGTTCTGGTACCAAAGTTCAAAGCATTAGCTGCAGCCTGGGACATAGGAATTCAGGGAAAAGCAATGACAGAACAGGGGAATGGGACTTAAGGCTTGGGCTCAGAGTGGCCTGTGTCACTGGCCAAAGCCAGCCACGTGGTCAAGCCCCAGGCTGAGACACAAGAGCGGCAGGGCAGGGCGGGGCGGGCGGGCGCAGGAAGAGCGCCATCGGCAGGTCGCCAGGGTGCTTGTACGTGCACAGGCACGGCGCCAATTCAACCAGACCAAGTACTGTTTTCTCAGACCAAATTATTTTAAAAGAAGTTTGCTACCTTTTTTCTCCATCTACTACCTACAAATTCTTCAGAACCCAGAATGAGCATTTCCTAACATGAGCTCAGTTACACTCTGCTGAGGTGCAATCTGTGAAAGTGGTTACTGTGGCCTCCGGACCAGCGCCTGTTAACACACGGTTTGGCTGTGCGCCCCCCACCTCCCCCCACCCCTCCTCTGACCCGACAAGGTCCTCATGACTAGTATGCCTCTTGCACCTACAACAGGGGCCAGATGACACATGTCTGCTGAGCGAATAATGCTCTCTGCCAGAAATGCTCTCCCACTTACTCCCACAGAAAATTCCAGAAAATCCTTTATCATCTATAGACTCATCTCGAGAGTCTATAAACACGTCCCTGGTCCCCATCATCCAAACAGAGAACCTACCATAGTACTGCCACTTTTGTTCAGCCCATCTTCCACCCTAGCATGGGCGCCGTCTGAGAACCGTGCGTCCACGGGGCTGCACACACTCAGCACGTACAGTGTGACTGGCCCACACTCCTCACTCCTACGTGAGTGACACTGGAACTGGAGACAGAGGAGCACATTTACTGAGTGGAGAGCCAGGACTCCTTCCCGGGCCAAAGCGCAGTCCGCGGCGGGCCACTGCGGCACCGCGGCTCCGTGGCCAGCGGCCTGCTTCGTCACCTCGGTCTGCAGGCCCGTCACTGACCAGGCCAGAACACAGCAGGCGCTCAATGTTTGCTGACCTGAGGAAGTGCCATGCCCAAGATAAATCCAAGTGTCTAAATGTCCACAGCTTTAACAAGGCTAAGCCACACTGAAGAACAAACGAGGACAGGGGCGCCTGGGTGGCTCATCTGGTTAAGCGTTAACACTCTTGATTTCGACTCAGGTCATGATCCCAGGCTTGTGGGATCAAGCCCGGCATGGGGCTCCTCTGCTCAGTACTCTCTCTCTCTCTCCCTCCCTGTGCCCCTCTCCCTCACTAGCACATTCTCTCCCTAAAACAGAAAATAAACTTAAAAAGAAAAAAAGCCAAAAAATAACAAACACACCACAAAAGCAATTTCCATGCCACGTGGCCAGTGACACAGGGGTGTAACCCTTCCCAGAGTTTCTGCTCGCAGTCACAAGTTCACAGAAGCAAATGACGGTCACCGCCCCGCAGTGGTTCTCAGCAACCGCATGCACCTGAATTCCCAGACTAAAGATCTACTGTCTAAAAATGTCACGACACCAATAAAATGTACACCTTCCCGGGGTGCCTGGGCAGCTCGGTGCAGCGTCAGACTCTTAACTTTGGCTCAGGTCAGGATCTCCCGGTTCGTAGATTCAAGCCCTGCGTCGGGCTCGGCACTAACACCACGGCGCCTGCTTGGGGTTCTCTCTCTCTGCGCCTCCCCTGCTAGCACCACACAGGTGCTCTTTCTCTCCCTCTCAAAATAAATAAACTTCAAAAAATAAAATAAGATAAAATAAAACATTAACATTCCTGGAGCACTTGAAGCCTGCTGAGAAGCTGTGCACACCACAGACAAGCGGCCCGCGGTGGGTCCGCTGCCACTGGGCTAAAAAAGTAGTAACTCTTTTCAGCTAAATTCTATTTATGCTGGAACACAAGACAGGGAAAGCGCGAAGGGGCAAGTGTCTGCCTCGCGGACTTGTCCAGAGATGGCATTTAGTTTGCTGTAGTAAAATTTTACGCTAACGTACAAATTACATGGGCGTGTGTAACGTATGCCTGTACATTACACAACTTACAATCATTCAGACTCCCTGATTCAAATTTTTTAAATGTTTTATTTTTGATACAGAGCCAGGGGGTGGGGTCACAGAGAGAGGGAGACACAGAACCGGAAGCAGCTCCAGGCTCCGAGCTAGCTGTCAGCACAGAGCCCGACGTGGGGCTCGAACCCACGAACGTGAGATCTGACCTGAGCCGAAGTCGGAGGTTTAACCGACTGAGCCACCCAGGCGCCCCCAGACTCCCTGATTCAGAAAAGCCTGCTTTGCTTCCTGTCCGTGCGTGGCAACGGGCCAGGAGCCAGCACAACCCGAGGGTCCGCCGCACTGGCCCTACGCCGCCCCTGCTAGTTTGAGGAGGACAGATACTTGCTCAATACAGGTTAGTTAGAATTGTTTGAACCACCAACGAATTACCTCTAGAAAACCACTGAAATTCCACCATTACCTGGAAACTACTAGTTAATATGAAAACAACACACTGTAAAATTAAATCAACTGGGCCCCAACAGTGATGGCCACAGACAGGCTTGGTTCCCTTGTTTCCTTTCAAGCTCCGACAGGAAAGAGCTGAGGCGACACCAAGGCAAATTCTAGGGAGACGCACTGAGAGAAAGGCGTATAGAGAGAGAAAGGGACGAACTGCAAACAGAACCAGGACAGCTGTCCGTGAAGCCGTCCAAATGCCCTCACACCCCTGGGCAAGTCACAAGGTGTATCTCCGAGTTGGCATCAGAACATCGCCCAGGGCTGGCACCACGCTGGCTCCGGAACACCCCGTCCTCCACC
This sequence comes from Mungos mungo, assembly GCA_004023785.1. Lineage (NCBI taxonomy): Eukaryota > Metazoa > Chordata > Mammalia > Carnivora > Herpestidae > Mungos > Mungos mungo. Next base: position 175,682 of record PISW01002886.1, read on the forward strand.
TCAGAGAGAAAGGGACAGAGCCTGAGGAAGTCAATATGCTCATGGGTACGACCCACAAAGCTATACACCTGTAGGTGATAAAAGAGAAAGCTTTCCTTGCACCACACTTGTGATTTCTTTCTGAAAGTCAAACTCTAAATTATCTATTTTTATTACTTTCTTATTATTTGATTTGTAGGTAATCTCTACACCCAATGTGGGGCTCAAACACACAACCCCAAGATCAAGTGTCACAAGCTCTTCTTAATGAGCCAGCCAGGCACCCCTAAATTACCCTATTTATAAGTTACTTTCCCTTCCAAACACTGCGCTCCCCTGCAGTGATCTTAAACTTTTGATTTCGACACACACAGGGCTGGGGAGAACAGCAGGGTTCAAAGCCCTGCCCCCCGGCTCACTAGCTGCACGCCCGTGAGCAAGTGACTTCACCTCCCCGGGCCTCGCTCTCTTCATCCAAAAATAAGAACAGCAAAAGTGCCCACCTCCCAAGATTGCTCTAAGAACTAAAGATAACACACAGAAAGCGTTTATTAACAAACGTACTGTTTTAATAAAATACCGACAAGAAATCACATTTTCTGGACCAGCGAACTTGTAACCGACCCGCCCGGAGACCCCCCCAGCGTCCACTCACTGCGGAGGCGGCGAGCGGAAGCCCCCCCACGGGACCGCCCTCAGAACGAAAGAGGGGAACCCACGCAGTGCACTTGCCCTAACGTCGGGTGTGCAGGTGGTGTGTGTTCGCAAAATGTTAAGCATTAAACTTTTCTTAAGTTTACTTATTTCTGAGAGAGAAAGGGCGAGCGAGAATCCCAAGGGGGCTCCATGCTGTCAGCAGAGCCCGACAGGAAGCTCGATCCCACGAACCATGACCTGAGCAGAAAGCAAGAGTTGGATGCTTAAGCAACTGAGCCCCCAGGTGCCCCTACAAAATGTTAAGTATTAACAGTGGTCAGAACAACCCAGGTGGGTAGCTTCTAAAACCTGGATTCCTGACAGCCATATGGCTGATTAAGATATATGACTCAGTACTGACTAAAAATGCAAATAATAAACACATAAAACCAAACACACGCACACTTCAAGCGTTTTCCAAATATTCTAAAACATGCATATTGCTTTCATAACAAATAATATACAATAAGTTATTAAAGATAAAAATATATAGTAAAATACTTTATAATAAAACAAATATTTTTATTTCTAAAATAAAACAAATATTTTTATATTTATAACAAAACAAATATTTAAACATAATCTAACTACAGTGAAAAGCCTGCTTTGCTTACCGAAATAAATGTATAAACTACTTCTGAAACTATGTCTTCAAGAACAGACCTCAAAAATAAACTATAAAATAATATGAATGTTCTCTAACGCTTTCCCAGATTGGCTGGTCTTAATCTGTGGTCCCTGATATTCCCAAGGTAACAATTTTCTGAAGGTAATAAGAAAATAATTTTTAAAAACTGAAATCAGCAAATTTAGTATAAAAACACATTAGCTACACCAAGAATTCAACAAGGCCACCTCTGCCAAACTCAAATTAAAAACATATTTTTAAATATCCGAGGTCCTAAACATTAACCGCGAGACCACTGTCCACAGTGCCCTGACCAGCTCCGTATCTTGAACCAGCAGAAGCTTAGCTGATCTACAAAGGAATTATTTACAAATTCGCTTATTCGGCAGGTAAGATTTCTTTTCTGTTATTTCATTACCCTGATAAATAAAAACAGTATGTATCCTAATAAATACATTTCATTAAGTGGTGATGTTAAATAATTACCATCAAAATAATTTAGTAATGCTTTTTTTTTATAAAAAGGAAATGGTCACCAAAAAATCAAAATGAATTTACACCTAGCCTTAAGTTAGTAACACGATATATCAGTTGCAGAACAAGTTGCCACTGAGTAAATGAGTTCATCCTCAATGTTGGTAATCTTAAACATAAATTCAATATTCTAATACTGTTTTTACCACACGCATTTTTAAAAGTCATATATTTACATACTGCTTTGAAGTGTGAAAATCCCGCCTTGTGTACAGCAGGTGTAGAATATGAATACTGTCTGTCTGAGCTTGTATGCTGGTCTGTATCTCAGGAAATACATGAAAACCAAGAGAAAACAGTAGTGAAGAGACATCCTTACAGAGTCCATGGTTGGCAGAATTCAGACTTTACATGTGGGAAGGAGAGAAAGAAAGGACAGACAAGTGCCAGAAGACACAAGCCCACACTGAACAACCCGTCCACCCACCACACAACTTGGAACACATTGGCCGTCACTGTTCTCTGAATGAACTAGGAACTGACCCGGAGCGGGACTGGCCTGCAGCTCGGTCCTGGGATGGTGAAAACATAACTTCCTGCATCTTATTACGGACAAGTAAAAATTAAAATAGGTACTCATATTGAAAACAATCAAATATATAACAACATGCAAAAAAAAAATACATGTTGAAATCCACCCTTCCGTCACACTAATTTAGTCACATTTTAAATGAGACATGTTAATTTTAGAGCCGTAGTTGGAAAATACCATGAATATTTCCATGAAGCCTTTAACACCTACCTTCGAATATAAACCAAAATTCAAATAAACAAGCCAAAATCCCTAAGACCCATCACGAAGTGTTGTCAGGCAGGAGCTCACAAACCAGACTCCGAGTCCTGGGTCTCCCTCAGACCCTTTCAAGCCAACCATGAAGTCAAAACTTGGCCACACGAGCACCGTATTCAGCATCAGCGGCGGTCGCCGTGTCGGCATCTGTGCTAAAGCTCAGAGGTCATGATGGGCCAGGCTGATGGCCCGTTAGCACAAATCAAGGCAGCAGCATCCAAGTGTACAAGTCGATGAATCTGTCGCAGTGATATATTCACACTTAAAACAAGGGGGTGCCGTTTCACTGAAGAGTGGTTTTGATGAAACGGAAATGACTAATTTTAAGAACATCTGACTCTCGAGTACATGTTTGTTCAATAACCTGCGCCCCACGCCGGGAGAAACTCCACGGGCTGCCCCCCGGAGTGTCACAGAGCTCTCAAGAAAGAGACTTGTGACCTGCTCACGTCCTGAGCAGACCGAGCCCCTTTTCCCACGGACTCGCACTTGCACGTGCAACCATGACTGAGGAGCCACGTCTATGGGGGCCTGCGCCCCTGGCAGGTGCCTCCTCACCCAGGAACGAGCAAGCCTGGCCCTTCAAGGGCTGCCAACTGTAAACTCCGAGCTTTGGTAGGAAGTCCAGATTTTTCTGATCCGCAGTAGTATTATTAGCAAATGTGGTATTTTGATATTGTTTAAAGAAATGTCAACACTCAAAAATTCACTTAAGTCAGCAAACCAATATTTCCTAAATGGTCAATGTGCAACGGCAAACCATGGGTGGGTAAAAGAGACATTCAAAGAACAAGACAGATAAACTCTAATGTAACAGAACATACAAAATATTTTAAAGGATCCTGCAAAGAAGAATTAGCAGTAAAAATGAAAACACTTAGGCTCAAACCAAAAACCCTCATAAAACATTCTTCTATTACCCATGTCTCTTAAAAATAATCACCCTCCCAAATAACCAAGTTTTTGCCAACACAAAAATTCATTAGAGTGAAATGTAAGGTAACCTAAAGGCTCATTAGACTGCTCATGTAAAAATCACTGTGTGTTACAAGAATTGGTCTAGAAGTCTGCTGCACCAGAAATTCATCAGACAATACCAATAGCCACCTAAAAATAACATATTTGAAAGACATCTTCCCGTCGCATTGGCTTTATACTAAACACGTACGTAGAAGTTAACACATTTTAAAAATATAAAGGGCTTTAAATATTTGACCATATCCAACAGTGTTAATATTTCTGCTCCCACGTCACTTTCTCAACAACGGAACTAGCTTCAAAGCCACGGGGAAGACGGACAATCTGAAGCCTCAGCACCAAAACCGTGACTGATAAGGGCGCACCAAAAGAAACTGTAAGACAGAAATTGTATTGGTTCTCCTGTAAGAATCAGGAAACGAAAAGGATAATAAGTAGGTCACCACGGAAAGTACCACTCCTAGCAAAAGAGTAAACAGAAAGCACAATCTTGCATGGAACAGCAGTTTAAATCTGGAAGAAGCAAAAATCTAATCTTCTATTAGCCAGACGTGTACGGAATCCAGCAACAGAGAACAAGCAGCTAGAATTCTGAACCTCAGAGGCTAACTGGGCTGCTCTTAACCGACAAACACCCAAACACGACCAACAAATGAGCAATTTCTCCAGGTCTTTGTTTTAGGAGCCAAACCTTCTTACTACAAAAACAGTGAAGCTCTCAGATGAAGTTTTAGGAAGCAGGACAAGACTTCTTCATCGGAGACCACCCATCACGCTGCTGTCACTACTGCTGTCACTACGGCAGCGGCGGGGCGGCCCTGGCGGTGTGCTTCTGCGCTCCCAAATGAAGGATGGATTTCAAAACACAAAGAAAATATCTGATATTCTATAACAAATGGTCTTGTCCATTCTGCCTACATCAATTGGGCACTAGCAGCAACAGTGAACTTAAGGAAATTTGAAACTTCAGAAACTGAAAAAAGTTGAAGCAAATTCATGTTGTTCACACCTAGAGTTCATGCAAACAATTCCAGAGTATTCCTATCGTCCTGGTAATGATTCTGCCGTGACAACATTTAAAAAGCAACTCTCGACAAAGCGGGTATAGAGAAAACGTACTTCACCACCCAGACTCACCCACAGCTGAGACACCTCACTGTGAAAGCTGAAAGTTTTCCCTCTCAGATCAGGAACAAAACAAGGATGCTCACTCTCGCCACTTGTATTCAACATACTAATGGAAGCCTATCGGAATAAATGCATTTGGTAAAGTTGCGGGACACAAATATGCAAACATCTGTTCCATTTCTACGCACCAATAATGAACCTCAGAAAGAGGGATTCAGAAAGCAATCCCACGCACAACTGCATCAGAAATAATGAAATACCTACGTATACATTCAGCCAAGGAGGGAAAGACCCAAACACTTAAAACGATAGACAATGACGAAAGAAACGGGAGACGACACAAATGAAAAGGTATGTCACGCTCACCGGCTGGAAGAATACTCTTCTGATGGCTGGGTTCCCAGCCTCTGGGAAGAATACTGTTAAAACGTCCATACTACTCAAAGCAGCCTGCAGACTCAATGCAATCCCTACCAAAATACCAAAGGCATTTTTCACAGAACTGGAATAACTCTTAAATTTGTATGGAACCACAAAAGACCCCAAACAGCCAAAGCAGTCTTGAGAAGGAAGAACGAACTGGCGGTATCCCTACCTATAAAGCTGCAGTAACCAAAACAGTATGGTATTGGCACAAAAACAGACACACAGAACGGAGAATCCAGAAACAGACCCACATGTATACATTCAATTAATCTTCAACAAAGGAAAAAGAATATTCAATGCAGAAAACACAGTCGCTTCAATAAATGGTGTTGGGAAAACTGGACAACCACATACCAAAAACTGAACCTGGACCACTTTCTTCCACCATGTACAAAAATAAACTCAAAATGGATTAATGAAAACTTATCTGTAAGATGGAAGACTATAAAACTCCTATAAGAAAACTCAGACAGTAAGTTCTTGGATGCTGGTCTGAGCAATATCTTTTTGGATTTGTTTCTTCAGACAAGGGCAACAAAAGCAAAACTAAATGAATAAAACTCCATCGAATTAAAAAGATGCGACAGAGCAAAGGAACCCATAAAAAAAAAGAAAGGGTAACGTCTGGAACGGGAGAGAGTACCTGCACACCGCATATCACATATACCCAAAGGATGCACACAACGCAACAGGAAAAATTCAATTAAAAAAATGGGGGCCCCTGGGTGACTCAGTCAGTTAAGCGTCCAACTCTTGATTTCAGCTCATCTCATGATCTCAGGGTTTGTGAGTTCAAGTCCTGCATCAGGCTCTGCACTGACAGCGCAGACCCTGCTTAGGGTATTTTCTCTCTCCTCTCTCTCTGCCCCTCCCTACTCGTGTGCGTGTTCTCTCTCTCTCTCTCTCTCTCTCTCTCTCTCTCTCTCAAAATAAATAAACATACATTTTTTAAATAGGCAGGAACTGTGAATGGACATTTTTCAAAAGAAGACATACGGATGGCTAACAAGTGTGTGAAAAGATGCTCAGCATCACTATACATCAGGAAAATGCAAATCAAAACCCCAAGAAGGTATCTCCTTACACCCGTCAGCGTGGCTATTACCAAAAAGGCAAGAAATCACAAGTGCTGGTGAGGACGTGGGAAAGAAGGAACCCCTGTGCACTCCTGCTGGGAAAGCAAAGTGGTGCAGCCACTGTGGGAACCAGTATGGAGGTTCCTCAAAAATGGTAAAATAGAACGACCTACCACACAACCCAGTAATCCCACTTCTGGGGATTTACCCAAAGAAAATGAAGACACCGACTCACAAATACACAGGCACCCCTCTGTTCACGGTAGTGTTCTTACTGTGGCCCAGATGCGGAAGTCACTCACGTGGTCCTGGGCGTGCGAACAAACGCAGACGGGGTACGCGCACCACACGGAGTGTCACTCAGCCAGCACACAGAAAGGAAATCGAGCCTTTGCAACAACACGGACAGCCCCAGAGAGCGCTCTGCTCAGTCAGTCAGGGAAGGACAATACTACGTGACTTCGCTCACGTGGAGTCTGAGAAGCATTAACAAACACCACCGGTAACAACAAAACTAGAAACAAACTCAGAGATCCATAAAATAATCTAGTTGTCAGAGGGGAGGGGGCTTGCAGGGTGGGCAGAAGGAAGGGAGAGTGAAAGGGACAAACTGCCATTTACGAGACGCACGAGACCTGGGGCTCTCGGGCACACGCGGGACTCGGGTTAGTCGCGTGTAACAACCCCGAGCGGTGACCGGCGGCAGCCAGATTCGCGGTGGAGAGCTCCTGACGGGCCCCAGCGCGTATCACTGCTGTCGTCGGCCGTGCTGTGCCCCTGAAATTAACGACGCTGTGCGGCACCCGCACGTCCACCTCTCTCTCTCACGCTCTCTCTCACACACAGGAAAGCATGCTGTGTGTAAATGAACCTAAAAACATGACCGTGCAAACAAGTGCAACACAAGTTCACATCACTTTCTGTAGGCCACAAGGTGTAATTTTCTTTAACACCGAATTCTTTTTGAGAAGTATAGAAATTTTGGCGATTTTCCAGTCATGTTTCCTGTAAATAATTTCACTCATGACACACACCTGTACACTTGCAAGTATGAAACTTCAAATCCCCCCCACGTCCCGGGATCACCTTCTATCAGGGAAGTGTTTGCCACGCGGGCTATTTCACCTGAACCAGTACATTTAGTTTCTAGGTTAAATTATAACACAATTGTGGTCAATCTCATAGGCCAAACTGCTGAATGGAGTTTCCCATTTTTATTGTTGCCAGAACCAAAGCTCAAGGGGACGACTGAACAGGGCAATCCAACCCCCCGGCCAGCTCTTGGCCCTCTGGAGTCGGCCCTGAGGCAGGACTGGAAAGGTCAGGAAAAGCTTCTGCTCACTCACAGCTAACTCGTCAAGACGTCCAGCCTTGACAGCACGGCCACCCTGCCATCGACTCAAACGCATGAGGACACTGACCAGAAGCCCACCGACGGACTCTCAGGCGTCAGCCAACAGACGGGGAGCACACCCTGAACTGGCTAGTGGGCCTGGGAGGCTGGGCAGGACTGCGTAGTACCGACCACAAGTGTCCACGCAGGTCAAACCCGCGTCGCTCTCCTAGCGTCCTCCGGGTGGACGAGCGTTTCCCGGGCGCAGGCGGCCAGGAACCAGCAACTGCAGACTTCTCAACAGAAAGCAACGCCGTTCACCTGCCCTGGAAACGGTTCTCAACCAAGAGATCTGCGCAGCTCCGTGGAGCACTCATATCCGTTTCATTTGTAATGAAGGAAAACAGGCTTCCATCACAATAATTGCTATTATTTATTCGCATCTGCTGACATTACACCTAAGTTCAAGCCCGGCAATACTGTTTATAAACAAATGAACCTAGGCCACCAGGATAACAACGCCTAGAAACAATGTTCTGTACACAACTGCTCGATTAAATCCTTACAGAGTACCAAACCTCCTTTCCTGGAGCTTTACACCAACCAGAGATGGGCCCTACTCTCCTGTGACTCAGACTCTTTAAGAATATCACCCCTTCCACTGCTGTGCTATTCACCGCACCAAAACTTGACAGTTCTAGAAAAGATCAGTCACAACGTTTACCTTCCAGTAAGCCTGTAAGTTGCAGGAATTAAAATTAGTTTTCATGAGCAAAAGGAGAGCAAACTGAAGCTGGTCTAGATGCAGCTTCAATTTAAGATGTGAGACAAGGTGAGACCAGGGTTTCACCTCAGACTGACCGGCTCACACCCACACAGACATAAAGCTTAACCAGTTATTACAGGAAATAAAGGTTTAAAAAAAAGAAAACAAGGTTACAACCGCCACGGAGTGCCGAGTCAAAAAATCAAAAAAAGAGAGAGATGCCTATAAATACTACAAACGCGTCGCTGGCAGCTGCCTGTGTCATTATATATTAGTCACCAAAAAAAGAGATCTTCTGAAGTACCAACGTGCAACGGCCCAACAGCTGTTTTCCAAACAGCCTCAAATACAGGGCCGGGGTTTCAGGAAGCAGGTCACAACCTAAGTACCAGTCTGGAACACGGAGCTATAAATTATGCAACCTCGTACTACTTCCGACTCCACCTCTGCTGACAGACCAGAAGTGGTTTTTTACCCACACCTCTGGGTAACATGAATCACCGCCCTGCTTCTCCAGCGTCACCAGAATATTAAAATAGAGCAGATTCACCTTCAGTAAGGCGCATGTGGGTGTCCAGACTATTGTTTCCCATCAGGGCAAAAAGAAGACAATGAACTCAATAGATTACTTTTAAAAAATGGCCTTCAAGAACTAGCTCATGAAGTAAAAAGATCAACTGCCTAGAACAGTTCTTGCATTTAGCTGTATCCTTTATGCAAAAGAGAAACACATGGAAACATAAAACTTTAACGCCCTACCAAATGCCACTAAGTTTTTACAAGGCACACACCCTCCGTGTGGTCCAGAATAAAGGTCCACGGAAAGGAAGCCACTCATCACTGTTCTTCCGTGAGAGTACATTTCCAAGCTCCTGCTTTCCTGTACTCAGGGAGAGAAACAGACAAACCTGTGGCGAGGATGCAAGAGGGCCATGAGGCAGGCGACAGGACGCCAGCGCGCCAGAGGGAGAGCTCTGGGCCTCCCCGGCGGAGGTGACCAGTGTCCCACCGTGATCAATCATAAACCCGGAAGAAATAAAGCCTTACTACTAAGAAAGCACAACTAAAAAGCTGTAAAATGTTATTAGGAGTTGTAGTTTTCCACAGTCACCAAAACCTAATTCAACTTAACACAACTTATCTCCTAGTGATAAAACATCAACGTTAAGTTTAGATCAACTCTCATTTTAAAATTCCGAAAGAATCTAGGAGGAAGGGGTTGAAAGATAACACCATGATAAGATTTAACGAGCTTTTTCTTCAGAAGCTCTACTTTTACACATAAATGTGAACTGAAGGAAAAAAGGAAACTTATTAACCAGGCTGATTTTAAAACATACTCAGATCTTCCTAAAAAGTAATGTAACCCAAGAAGCCAGGTTTACCATCTTACCACACCTAGGAGCCAGAGAATTACCCGTGATTCTCAAGACTACCCGGCAGCCACCGACCAGACGGCGAACACAGTTATAAAATCTCGTAACAGACTGGTCCCTGTGCCCTCCTCCCCAAAAAAGCAAACAACTACACTCCCATATCAATAAGGATTATCCAAATATTTTGCATTCTTGCAAATCAAATTCTGTAGTAAATGTGCTCAACATTTATTGAAAAGAACAAAGGGCTGCATCACACTCACGTTCTTGTAGAAAACCCGGAGAACAATCTGCGACGGTCCGGGTAAAAACGCACCATTACGCGGTGCACGTTTTCAGACATGAGTTTACATACAGCAACATGAGCCCACGAGCCTTAAAATACTGCTTTGGAAAATTACTAACGCGAAGGTTCACGTACATCATAATGAAATATACATCGTAAATGTGAAACTCAACTTCCAAGATCAGAATAAATTTAACTGTATGCAAGGAATCTCCAGAAAGCATCATATTAAATGTGAACAAGGTTCTAGAGAATGAAAAAACTAATATAAATAACACGTAGATATTTTTAAAAGCCGATTTACTTGAGTACGAAAAGCCTTCCTGTACAATCCTGGGGAATCATTTCTAAAAAGAGATCACGTATATGCGGGGAGAAAAAACTGCTAAGTGAAGTTCATAACCATGTTCTGGAAAAGTCCTTCAGATTTGCTTCAAAAGACACTCACACAGGAACTTCTCCCGGCAGAACCACCACGTGGACGGCTCTCCAAATGCCAGGCCAGTTTTAATAACTACTAATATCTCTAAGAATAAGTTTCAAGTGAGTGCTTAAAAAAGGGAATTTTTTTTGAAACCAGTAACTATTATGTTTTTGATTTAGATCTTTTAAAATGCCAACTCAATTCAAAATCCCAAAAAATAAACTGAATTACCTATTCCTAAATTGAAAAAATATTCCTTCTGTCAACCAGACTTGGGAAATCTCTCAAAGAACAATTATAAATAGACTCATTCAAACAGAAAAACACAACAACCATGTACCAAGAAAATATTTTACATCCGAATTTTTTCAACCAGAGAGAAGAAAAATGAATCCATTGTTCGGAAAGACAACAAACATCGTAGGAAAAGTCAAACCGCGGCCTATCACCTGTCAGGGGACGCGCGGCTGAGTCTACGAAGGAACCCAAGTGACCAGTCTGCTTCTAGGACTCACTGCGAGTCACCTGGGAGGAGGAGCACTGAGCCAGGGGTCACCAGCGTCGACACGGGCACCCCACGCCTAACACGGCGGACTAACGCTGAACCAGCACTGAGCTGGACGGCGTGCCCACCGAGGCGGAGGAAACCCGCCCACCCGCGGACGAGACCAGGGGGCCGAACACGCGGATGTCAACGTTCCTCAAACGTGGGACCCGGGGCTTCAGGATAATAGAGGACGCTCGGGACTCTGTCAAGCCCGCCGACACGACGGGCGCCTGAAGGCGGGCGTCTGAGCAAATAACACCGACTCCGAAGTGGCTGTTCGAGCCAATCAGAACCAGGCGCTGCGAACAGTCCCCCACGAGCGCGGGCCTCCGGTGCAAGGTGCAGCGGACGACTGCGCCCCGGGGTCCGCGCGCGCCCGCGGGCGCTCAGCTGCCCCCGGACCCGCACGACCCCTCGGGCCCCAGCGGAGCGGGGCTCGAACCCAGCCCGTAAAAACCCTGGAAAGCCTTCCGGCCGCTCGGCCAAAAACAACTGCCATTGTCCTAGGCCGGGAGCGAGGGCGATTTCCTCCCCTCCCCGGGCGCACGCCCAGGGCTGGGCGCCCCCGGCCCGGCCCCGCCCCCGGCCCGCCGGGTCACCGCGGACGCCCGCCCCGGCCTGGGGGGAGGGGCGCTCGGGCTTCAACCTGGGCGGCCGGCGACGACGCGAGCAAAACCTTTCTTTCCAAGGGAGTTCAATTCCGGGCCGCCTTATCAGCAAATGCGCACGATTAGAACTTTCCCGATATTTACTTTCCTCTCGCGGCTGGCAACCCCCAAGTTTGCAACCCCACTGGAGCAAAACACCGCCGGTCACATGCTCGCCCCGGTGACAAAGGTCCGCGTTACCCACAGCCCGGAGCGCCGCGGACCCGGCGCCGCAGTCAGGGGGAGACGCGGTGAAGTCACGCCCGCCTCCCGCCGCAGGGCCTCCGGGCCCGCGCCCCCCCGCCCCCCCCGCGCTCGGCCCGCCGACCCCGCCCCCGGCCCGCAACCCGCGACCGCGCCCCCGGTTCGCCGCCGGGCACGCGACCCCCCGGCCCCCGCGGCACAGGTGACGGCGCCGCACCCGCGCCCGGCCCCGCGCGCGGATTCCCACCCCCCCGGGCCCAGGGGCGCAGATTGGCGCCCCGGGGGCGGGGCCGGCGGCGGGGGGGACCCCCGGGGGGCGCCGCCGGCGGGGAGGGGGGCGGCCTGAGGGGCCCGGCGGAGGGGGGAGGGGCGGCCCGGGGACGGGGAGGACGCTCACCTCGGTGGGCTGGCTGATCTCGAACAGGTCCAGCCGGTTGGCGTTCCAGTGGTGGATGATGTCGGCCAGCTTCCGCCGCTCCTCGTCGCGGCCGCCCGCCGACATCCTCCCGGCCGCGCTCCTCGGCCCGCGCCGCCGCGGGGGTCGGGGCCGGGCCGGGTGGGACCGCGCGCGCCCACAGGTCCGCGGGCCCGGCCGCCCCGCGCTCGGCCGCCTCGGCCCGGCCGCCCCGCGCCCCGCGGGCTCCGCAGCCTCCGCAGCGTCCTCGGGCTCCCGGGCTCCTCGGCCGCCTCGGCCGCCTCAGCCGGCCCGCCCCGCGTCAGCCCCGCCGGCCGGTGTGCGCCCGAGCGCCCGCACACGCCGCCGCGCGCCCCGCCCCGCCCCGCCCGCCGTGCGCGCCCCCGCGCCCGCGTGCCCGCCCCCGCGCGCCCGCGCCGCCGCACCTCGGGCGGCCTCCGCTAGGTGCTGCTGCGCCGGCCGCTGACAGGCCGCCGCGCGCGGGGCCGCCTCACCTCCAGCGCGCCGGGGCGGGGCGGGGCCAGGGGCGGGGGTCGAGGGGCGGGGGGCGGGGCTCGGACGCCGCTGGGTTCCGACGGTGGTGGTTTGCAGGGTGCCGGGTTCCGACGGCGCTGGGTTCGAACGCGTTGTGGGTCTGGGTTCCGACGGGGCTGAGTTTGCAGGGTTCCGGGTTCTGACGGGCGGGGCTGGGTTCGGAAGGTGCTAGGGTCGAACAGGTGGGGCTGGGTTCCGACCTTGTTGCGTTTGCAGGGTGCTGGGTTTGAAAGGTGGGGGCCGGGTTCCGACGGGGCTGGGTTGGCAGGGGGCTGGGTTCCGACGGGGGGGGGGCTGGGCTTCGAGGGGTGGTGCCGGGTTCGCACGGGCGGGGCGGGGCTGGGAGGGTGGGTGCGGCCAGTCCAGGGTGGAGGGAGAGAGGAACGCAGGCAAAAATCCCCGCGGGCGGCTTGGAGGGCGCGGGAGTCTGGCAGGTACTGACCTTTGCAGCAGGGCCTGAGTCCTGCTCCCTTATCACCCCGCCCGGTTTAACCGCGGGTGTCTCTTGGTCACCATTGTATCCCCTCCAGGGCAATTCCCTTTTTGTCGGGGTCAAATCAGAGCAAACCTCTGGGAGCTGCTTTCTTCGGAGGAGGGTGAATTATTATGGGGTGTTTGTGCGTGTGTGTGTGTGTGTGTGTGTGTGTATTTCACAGATGAGGTTTGTGAAACCCTTCCCGTGCTCTGGGAGGCCAGCCTCTCCCCTGCTGTTCTGTTGAGGCCCCCACGCGGCTGTCTGCTATTCCCATGCCAGCCAGGATGAAGCTGGGGTGCCCTGCTCCCCTGATGTCTATCCACTCAGAAAGTACATCTTTTCCCAGGCAAATGGGGTCTACAAAATTCCACAGACATAGAGCGCGGACTTTGCAC
>PISW01002886.1:189418-214518 GCA_004023785.1 Mungos mungo
GGGGGGGGGGGGATGCTACCTTAAGCCCTGACATTAAAGCCTGACATTAAGTGTCCCGCTAGATGTGGAGACCTAACATTAATTTCAGTAGCAAGTTTTCTAAATTTTAGGAATGTTTGTTTCATTAGGTGCTTTCTCTTTAATTGCCCCCCACCACTCCCCACTGTCAAAAATGCCTTTCTCTGCAGACTGCATTCCAAAGGACTATTTCCTCCTTGCAGCTCATGCAGGTGAAGTTGGTTTCTTATATTATCTGTGATGTGTTGTAACAAAAAGCCTCCATCTCTGCAATGCCAAAGCCAAGTAATGAAAATAGTGAGTTATATTGGACAAAGCCTCTTTATTGTTGTCATTGCTCTGTCTTCCGGTGTGGAGATAATTTTTTCTCTCCACCAATTGGATTTCTTCTTTTGTAGGAGAGAAGAGAATCCGATCAAGCCTGCCGGCCTTTGTCTTCAACTTCTCTACTGTACAGTAGGACATAAGGAGGCTTTTCAGCAGAGAAGCCTGAGGTGTTGAACCAGTGCCATGGGGGGATGAATTCTTCAATAGTTCTGTCGTCTTCCTTCTCAAAACTAGAGCGTGGTGACTTGCGGAAAACCATATGTGTATGAATGCTAGCTTCATGTTCTGGCATTCTGTTCCTTTATACCTTGAAGTTCCGGTGCTGCTCTGTGGACTCAAGTTGTGTGTCCTTTTTGTTTTGTGTTGTGTTTGCAGGGCCCGTCAGGGTGTCAGTGCCGCTCAGAACAGTCTAGCCAGGTTCCGCACGCGCCCTGCGTGTCATTAGCCACCACATCAGCTGAGTTCTGACAGTAAGAGCTTTATTCCTGACGGCGCTGTTACCAAGAATGACTTCGCCCTTAAAGAATTATGTAGTTTGCCAAGCTGGTGAGTAGGTTGCTGGGGTGCAAAGTAAGTGCACTGTAGCATTGCCAGAGAAGACTCAGTGTTGTGGGAGGATAAATAGGAGTTCCCTGCACTGTTATTTTTGTAATAAAAATGTATGGCGTACACAGCATGCCTGCAGGGTAATGCAGGGCACGCTGAGGGCTCTGAGTCAATGTTAATCATGACAGTTTTCATGAATCTCATCAAGAATCCCCGTCTGTATTTTGTGTGAGGGGTATGTTAACGTCCAAACTGCAATCCATAACATCCCAACCAGCATGAGTTTGTCGACAAAGGTTTAAAAACAACTTGAAGTCCAAAGCGTACGTATAATTCTATCTATTTAGGCCATGAACGTGTCCGGGCTGCCATCTTCCACTGATGGTCATTGTCCAAGACCTCAAGGGAATATGCTGAGCCCTGTGTCAGTTGTGGTGCCACCTTACAAAAATAAGCAGACACGATCTTCTATTTTCAGTCTAGTGATGAGTTCTGGTACATTTAAGAAATCGGATTTAAGTGCTAGTCAAGAAACGCTGTATAAAAATAAATCATGTGGGATTCATTATTAATCCTACCTTAGAGATAGAGGCTGGGAGATGTGAGATCAGAGACTAGGCTGAAGGTGAGCCAAACTGTATCTGGTGAGGCCTAAAAGGGAGATCTTTTCCATCTCTAGGTCTGTTTTAAAATGCATTTTCCAGGGGCACCTGGGTGGCTCTGGTGGTGAAGCATCCGACACCAGTTCAGGTCATGATCTCGCAGTTGGTGAATTCAAGCCCCGTGTCGGGCTCTGTGCTAAACAGCTCGGAGCCTGGAGCCTGCTTCGGATTCTGTCTCCCTCTCTCTCTGCTCCTCCCTCACTCATGCTCTCGCTTTCAAAAATAAACATTAAATTCTTTTTTAATTAAAAAGTAAAGTATATTTTCCACTTCGTATTTAGTTTTTGGTTTTATTTTTTAAAGTATTATCTTATTTTTAGTTACAGTATTAAAAACCTCAGAGCTCCTGCTTAAATCATCATTGATCTACAAATATTCCTCAATATCTCTGTCTAAAACTTAAATGTACTTTGAACTTAATGTATAATGTAATGGGACTAAATATATGAGAACAAATAAATAACGATATTTAAAAGTTCTGGTTAAGCTCTTAACGTTAAAAAAATTTTTTTAGGGACACCTGGGTGGCCCAGTCAGATAAGCATCTAACTTCAGCTCAGGTCATGATCTCACAGTCCATGGGCGTGAGCCCCGCATCGGGCTCTGTGCTGACAGCTCAGAGCCTGGAGCCTGCTTAGGATTCTGTGACTCCCTTTCTCTCTCTGCCCCTCCCCTCACACTTTGTCCCTCTCTATCAAAAATAAATAAATGTTAAAATAATTTTTCCCACCTTTTCATGAGTGTTAATTTATTCATTCTTATGTTTAGATATATGTGCATAAAATAGCCATTTTGCAATGTTAAACTTCTAAAACCGTTTTGGTCATCCTATATCGTATCTTCCTGTTCTTGTAAGGCTCTTTCAACCAAACAGCCATGAACTAAGCCAAAACTGTTAACCTTTTAACCAAATAAAATGTGTTGTAAATAAAAATAAAAAAATTTTTTAATATTACAAAAACCAGGTTCCAAGACCAATCAAATGTAATAAACCTATTCCTGCCTCAATTTTCACAAGCTCTGAAAAATAGAAAATGCCAGGAGAAAGATTAGGATCTTAACCCTTCTCAGAAATACAAAGGGCACCAACATATCAACTATATTTCATGACCTCCATACAGGTCATTTCATTTTCTAGCCACTAACAGATTTCATATTTTAGTAAGTTAATCAGATGTTGAAATATTTTGATCCTAGAATTGTACAGATCATCTATGAGCACTTTTGCCAGATCCATCAGTTCAGAGCGTGGTCTTCAAATAAAATTTCAAGTGAAGAGACACGTAAAGTTACGAAGAGCAGACTTTCTGGGTAAACCTCCTTCCACGGTGGGCCCTGTCAGGTGAAGGTTAGTCAATGTGGAACGTCAAATAGCCAGACTCTTCCTCTGCCTAAGCCATGGTTGGAGGTCAGGGTTGTTAATTTCGTTGAAGAAAAGAAAGTCCAGAAGACTCAGTCTCCAGAAGTCAGTAGAGAACATGCTCCTTCACTGATAAACAGAGGAAAGTAGCTTTCATTTCTTTCTGCATTACGTTCTCTCGTTCTTGATTTTTATTTTTAGGTTACCTAGTAGGATTTTCAGGAAACGAGTTTTCACAGAGAAAGCAGAGATCCAAAAAGGACTGAAAATAGGAATGTAGTCTTACCAACTCAGACATCTGTGGTTAAATGTGTTTGTTACCCTTTTATAAACTAAGATAATGCTGCAGAACAGATACCAAATCTGAAATAGATAAAGAAGGTATTTACACCGAATACAAAGGAAATAGATGGTGTGTGTGTGTGTGTGTGTGTGTGTGTGTGTGTGTGAGTGTGAGAGAGATGTTAGGACTCCTACCGCGTCAACACTGGTCACTCACCCTGATGTGTCAGAGAATTGCTTCATGTCACCTAAGGCACGACCTGGCAGGTCCACTTCTGTTCCCCACGCCCGGGACCGCACGCAGCACGGGCTCTGCACCCAACCATGTTCGCCGAGCACCTGTGGACCGGCGTGGAGGCGCCGTGGGGTGTGGCGCACCCTCCGCGGCCACCAGCCAGCACTCGAGGGAGTGATCTTCACGAGCGTGGCCGCCACAGCGCGGAAGCCACATACGTTTTCCACCCGGCCTTCCGCCTTGTCTCCGGATAAAAGCTACCGTCCCGGCCGGTGGGGCTGGCCGGAGAAGTCGTGTCTGCCTCGCCCCTTGGTCTGCCTCATCCCTGCCTGATGGACTGAGCGGCCCCAGCCTGACTCCATCCATTGGCTGCCGTTGACCCAACAGAGGCAGAGAGAATGCAGGAGGCATTGTGAAAACCGGGCTGTAAGGTGAACTAACTGTAATGAGCTGGCTTCCCGCCCCAGTGTTCACAGGCTCTGGAAAATATAAACTATCAGGAAAAAGATTAGGAATTTAACATACCTGAGAAGAGCTAATGGCACAGGTATATCAACTCTGACTCTTGACAGCTCACGCTCCTTCCTCCTAGAGAGCAAGTATGATATGGAAATATACAAACAAAACGTCACATAATTACACAAACGTATAAATTGTGTGTCGTACAGTACATAATGTGTGCTGATATAGAGGATATAACTTTGCTAGAAAACTGTTTTAAATGCAGACTCCCATTAAAGTTTATCTAAAGCAGTGAGAACGCAGGCCCGACGAAGGGAACGTGGACCAGTAAGTGCTCTGCCCGCAGTAAAACCTGGAGGAACCAAGAGAAGTGAATGTTGAGAAACGTGTCGTTCATGGGAAACCCAAAAGTACCAAATTGCAGGTGTTTGCTTTTGGAAACGCAGTGCAACGTAAACCTTTTTAAAAGTGCTTGGGGCGCCGGAGTGGCTCAGCTGGTAAAACGTCCCACTTGGGCTCAGGTCATGATCTCACTGTTCACTCATGAGTTCAAGCCCCACGTCGGGCTCTGAGCTCTCAGCACGGAGCCTGGAGCCTGCTCTACAGAGTATGTCTCCCTTTCTCTCTGCTCCTTACCTGTGCTCTCGCTCTCTCAAAAATAAACATTGGAGATTTTATTAAAAAGCGCTAAGGTTTGCAAAATTTTGTGAAAAGTGGAGGTCGTGGCCTCAGGCTTCAGTCAGGATGGTGTTCTGCTCGTGCTGGAACCCACACCTGCTCTCAGTACACACCCATGAGAGAAGGAGGGGATGTAAAATTAGAGGGTACTTGAAACACTGTAGACAGCGCCAGGCTTGCGTCTGGACAGAGCTGCACAGCAGTGAGAAGGAGCTGGGGAGGCCCCTCCTGTGGACCCAGGGCCCAGAGCAGGCAGATCCTGTAAGGAATTGGGGTCCCGTAGGACGGTGGGGATGGCGGTGCCCACGGGGAGAGGAGGAAACACTGGCCCAGCCTTCTGACCGGGAAGTGAGCTGAGCCACGCAGTGGTGTATCTGGACGCCTCCTGTCAGGACAAGGCTACTTGCTCAAGGGCGAGGGCCCCACTTGGACCTGGTCAAGTCCTTTGTTAGCCACGGGCACTGTGAGAGTGGGAGAGAGAGACTGCGAGAATGACCACCCAGGATGAGCTGGCCAACCCCCAATTCCAAAACATGTGCAGAATTCACTCCTCACAAAAATAATGAAACATTCTGAAAGAACTTTAAATAAATGTATAGGAAACGTAACGAACTATATGGTGACATAATACTCATAAAAAGGGGCACGAAATTGTGAAATAAAGAACTGGCAAAAATAAAACAAGTATATATTTAAAAAGAACCAACTGGAAGCCCTAGAGATGGTAAATGTAGTGACGGACAGACACACAGTAGAAAGAAGAAACGTGCTGAGGAACGAATCTGGAAAGGAGAATGGAAAGAGGAGTTTTTTAATGTTTATTTTGGGAAGAGAGAGACCATGAGCGGGGGACAGGAAGGGAGAGAGTGTCACACAGAATCGGAAGCAGGCTCCAGGCTCTGAGCTGTCAGCACAGAGCCCAACACAGGGCTCGAACCTACCAACTGTGAGATCGTGACCTGAGCCAAAGTCAGACGCTTAACTGACTGAGCCACCCAGGCACCCCAAGAGATTTTTGAAGATAGGGGTCCCTGGAACCAGAGCAGTGGGTGGAGACAGCTCAACCTAATCTAATCAGAATTCCAGAGGCGCAGAGGGGATGGCAGAGAAGCATAATTAAATCAATAAAAGGTGGGACTTTTCCAGAATGTCAGAAACACAGGAGTCTTCAAATTGAAAGTGCTTTCAAACACCAAGCAGGATGAAAGAACGTAAATCCCCACTTAATATAGAGCAGTGAGACCACCAGGTCAAGGTCAAAGTCAAAGCGGAAATATTAATAATTACCGGAGAACAGAAAACACGTGTAGGAAAAAGAATAGAATCGGAGGAACCTAGACACGGCGCCCCTCGTGTGGGAGGGGCAGACCGTGGACGAGGAGGCCGGGGCTCAGACAGGTGCACCTGCGGTCGCTCTGGCCTGCCTCGCCTCTCGCCCCCAGCCCTTCCCGGCGTGGGCTGGCCCGGCGCGGGGCCGCTTACAGGCGGACGTCACACTGCACTGTGCTCTCAGTGCATTCTCTCCCTTTGAGAGGCTCTCAATCACATTTGCTTTTCTCTCACTGTATCGTAAGACCACATCATATCACAGGTACACCATGCGGTGTCTGTTCGCTGCTCTGTTACCAGAAGGCTTCGGGTCAACAGTAGGCTATCAATGGCTGAGGTCTGGGGGAGTCAAGAGTCCTGCACATATTCTGACTCTGACTCTGACCCTGGGGAAAAAAGAAAAATGGTAAAATTTTAACTTTGTATGCCAATCTTGAATTATTAGAAGACACTGCATTAGCAATTCCATTTGTCCAGAACTTTGCGGTGAGGCTGGGAGGCCTTGGGCCGGACTGGGGCGAGGGAAGGCGGTTGTTTTGGCTGTGAGTTACGATCCTGTGTTCGTGACAACGCGATGTCTGTGATGGATTTGGGACGTTGCTGTGAATTTTTAAACTGTTCTCTGTACGTGGGAGAAAACACATGCTCGTCTATTCTCTCCCGAACTGCAAAACCGCCTTTCCAGCCATTTCCACCTCCAAGACTCCCGAGTGTCTTGTGGCCATTCTGCCCCGCCCCCCGTCCCTCTTTCTCCAGCACCCCCCCCCATCACATGCCTTTTCCAGCTCAGGGGCTGCCACCCAGACCTTAGGGTGGTCCCGACGTCCCCCCTCGTTCACTCTGCACGTCCTTCTGTTTCTCCGTTACGCCGCCTCCTGGGTTGTGGCCGCCCCGCACCCCCACGTCAAACCTGTGCGATCTTCCCGACACACCCCTGCAACCACATCCTGGAGGCGCTCGCCCTAACGGCAGCCTCGCATGCGCTCGGCTCAGCCCAGCCCGTTCTGTCAGCTGAGTTTCCTACTGCTCCACGGGTCAGTTCCAAACCCCTCGCTCCCCGTCCGCCTTACGAACTTGCCTCTGCCCCCCCCCCCCCCCCCCCCCCCCCCCCCCCCCCCCCCCCCCCCCCCCCCCCCCCCCCCCCCCCCCCCCCGCCCCATATCCACCATGAAATCCTAACCACTTCCCTAGACCTCGGTGCCGGTGCTGGTTTGCGCACAAGAATTTCACCTCCCACCCTGTGATGCGGGGCATGGCCGCGTGACTTGTTTCGGTTAATGAGGGGGTGCGGGACGGTGTGTCACTGTGGGTGGGACTGTGAGGGCCAGCGAGTGGCCGGCCAGCCCTGTTTTCCATTGCCGCAGTGCCGGGAAGCTCCGTGGGGCAGCGGGGAGCAGGTAGGGCGCGGCCCCACACGGCCACTCCAGCCTTGCAGGGTCCCTGGGTCCCACGGTGGGCGTGAGCACTGAATGCGGGGTCCTTACTACCACGGGCAACTCGCTCCAGCACACCGGTGCCCAGCTGACCACACCTGGAGGGGCGCTCCTGCCGGACCCCTGTGGCGCCTCGCCCCTGTTTGCAGCCATGCCCCAGCATGCCGGCAGAGCATGGACTTAGGGTCACATAGACCTGAGTGTGAGTGTCACACTGCCTGCCACCGGCCATTAGTGGCCGAGTGAACCCCAGTTTTCTCATCTGAGTAATTGGCAGGATGCCAAGGGTCCTGAAAGGTAAGCAAGCCCCACGCTTGCAATGTCCAGCCGTGAACGCCAGCTCGCTCTCTTCCTGGGACTGCAAATGTGCAAGTTTCAGAGAACACGATTTATGTTTCCTTCCGATCTTTGAGGACAATTACAGGACTACACAAATTTCTCTGCCCAATACGTTCACCAAAGTATAATCTCTCTCTCTCTCTCTTTTAATGTTTATCTGCTTATTTTGGGGGAGAGAGAGTGTGTGAGAGCACGAGCAGGGAAGGGGCAGAGGGAGAGCCCCCAGCCGGTTCCATGCTGGCAGTGCTGTTCTCGGTTCCACGGAGCGTGAGATCGTGGGCTGAGCTGAAATCCACAGTTGGACAGTTAACCGGCTGAGCCACCCAGGTGCCCCAAAGTGCAAGCTCTTTTATTTAATTTTTTAAGAGATTGACTTATTTATTTTAATTATTTAACTGTTTTTAATTTTGAGAGAGAGAGAGAGAGAGACTAAGCTCAAGTGGGGGAGGGCAGAGAAAGAGGGAGATGCAGAATCTGAAGCAGCTCCAGGCTCCAAGCTGTCAGCACAGAGTCCGACATGGGGCTCGAACCCACAAACTATGAGATCATGACCTGAGTTGAAGTTGGACGCTTAACCCAGGCACCCTGATGGTTTTTATTTTTAAGTAATCTCTATACCCAACGTGGGGCTCAAACTCACGTGGACTCTGAGATCAAGAGTCACATGATCTACTTTCAGAGCCAGCTGGGCACCCTTAATCTCTTTAAAGTAAGACACAGATACATGTTTCTTTTTCAGGTAGTTAGCAAGGCAAAATGTAGCTATATAAGTAGTTTGGTTAAATTATTGCATACTAATATTCTTGTCTTTCTAAAACAAATTTTAGGTGGAATTTTTACCTAAATTGAAAAATCTATTTAAAAACAATTATCAGAGAAATAAAAAATGTTTGTTATTCAAATATGTCTCCAGTTACTTTTGACCTGAATATCTATTTTGAAATATGCGAGTTTTTTTATTTCAAGGGTTTTTGTTTGTTTGATGCAGATTTGCTTAAGCATTAAGGATGAAATGAATAAGTATGTCTTCATTATAGAGTAGCTTACATTGTAAACTAGATGAGAGCATTTCGTCGTTTAGATACTGAATTTTTTAAAACGATTACGCACGGATGTGGATTGGACCGCTCCTTCACTGGGGAAGCATGAAGCTGCAGTGTGGTCCGAAATAATTTTAATAATTCATGGTTGCAATTTCCATGAGAATCTGAAGACATCACTAGCATCTTTTATTTTTTTTAATTTTTTAAAATGTTTTATTTATTTTTGAGAGAGACAGAGTACGAGTGGGGGAGGGACAGAGAGAGAAGGAGACAGAATCCAAAGCAGCCTCCAGGCTCTGAGCTGTCAGCACAGAGCCCGACGCGGGGCTCGAACTCTTCAACCATGAGATCATGACCTGAGCCGAAGTCAGACGCTTAACCCACTGAGCCCCACAGGCTCCCCATCTACCACCTTTTACAACACTAACCTCAGCAGTGAGTTTTGAGACAATTTTCTATGATTCTACACTTCCATTTGGATTGGGATGCCGGATATTGACCCTTTTTTTCAATAATAAGATTTTTTTCAAGGAGCAACCTTTAACTGTTAATTCCCCACACTTATTATTATTTTATTTTTTAAATGTTTATTTATTTTTGAAGGAGAGAGACACAGAGCATGAGCAGGGGAGGGCCAGAGAGAGAGAGGGAGACACAGAATCTGAAGCAGCTCCAGGCTCTGAGCTGTCAGTACAGAGCCCGACACGGGGCTCAAACCCACGAACTGTGAGATTATGACCTGAGCTGAAGTCAGACACTTACCCAACTGAGCCACCCAGACATCCCGAAAATATAAAATATTAAAAGGGGCTGTAGCTGGGGTACCTGGGGGACTCTGTCGGTTAGGTGTCTGATTCCTGATCTCAGTTCAGGTCATGATCTCACAGGTCATGAGCTTGATCCTGGACACAGGCTCTGCAGTGTGGAGCCTGCTCGGGATTCTCTTTCTTCCTCTCTCCCTGCACCTCCCCCCACTCAACCATGCACTCCCTCGCTCGCTCGGTCTCTCAAAAATAACTAAATAAACTTAAAAAGGGGAGGGCTCTCGCCAAGAGTATATATAACAAAGTATCCAACAGACACATGCCCGATTATGGGGTGAGATAATTATGTTCTAGCCAGAAACTATTTGTTTAAATATAGAAATTCATGAAAAGACATCCCATTCAAAGACTAATGCCAAAATGTTACTATTATTCTCTTTTTAGTAAAATAATGTGGTTTATTTTTTGCAGGGCAATTATAAGGAGCAGCAAAGTAGGGTGAGTTCCATCTTTAAAAAGGTACATTCTAAATACTCTTAGTCTTGTACGATTTTCTACACCACAAACCCACTTTATCACGCAGACTCTTTCCGAAAGGCCCGGCAAGTCGGCTATAGGAAAGTGCCTCGGATACTTGGAGAGTTTGCTAAGTGAGGGGCTGGGGTCAAGAATCCACCACTAGGCCCCTGAGGAGACAGCTGTGGGGACAGAGCTGAATTTCTGCCTTTAGCTGACAACTGCATTGGCTTCGATCGAAGTAGACAGTAGCTAGGTACTCAGTGCCGTAGATTTTGGGGGAAAGCACACCGATGAATTAACCACCGTCCTCCGCGGGTCCCGGAGAAGGGCCCGGAGCGCAGAGCAAGAATTTCAGCACAGAGAAGCCAAGGGCTGGACGGCACTCACCCGGGCCTCGGCCTCCAGGCGCGGCGGCTTCGGGAATCCTGGCTCCTTCCCGCCGTGTCCTGCCCCTTCCCTTCCAGGCCCCCAGGCCCGCTGCTGCGCTGGGTACTTGTCTCAGTCTCTCCTCTGAACTCACACAAGCTCGATACAGCACTCCTGCTTCTCTTCACAGAGGACCCTGGTGGTGTCTGTACAGAGGACCCTGTGGTATTTGTGGCCTTTATGTTGAAGTCGCGTAAGTGTGTAGCTCAGTTAACACAACACGAATGTACCAGTTTATAAAATAAAACAAACGACCGAATATTCCTCACACCCCAGAAGCCGCACTTACGTCTCTTTTCAACGAGTCCCTTCATTCCTTGTCAAAGCTAAACACTGTCCATTCCTAAGACCACAGATTAATTGGTCTTGTTTTAGAAGTAGATAGAAACAGGATCAAAGGGGGGGTGGAGCTCAGCCCATCGTCGGGTCTGCAGTGATTTCTGCCGTTAGCGACCGTTTGGATGATCGCCGGTTTCTCCCAGTTAGGAATCGTGCTGCTCCGGGGGGCGCCTGGGGGCTCAGTCAGTGAGGTGCCCAACTCTTGATTTCGGCTCCGGTCGTGATCCCAGGGTCGTGGGACTGAGCCCTGCATAGGGCTCTACAGTGAGCATGGAGCCTGCTTAAATTCTCTCTCTCTCTCTCTCTCTCTCTCTCTCTCTCTTCCCCTCTCTCTCTCCCCCTTCTCTCTCTGTCCCTCTCCCCCACTCATGTTCTCTCTCTCTCTCTCTCTCTCTCTCTCTCTCTCTCTCTCTCTCTCTCTCTCGCAAACACTAAAAATTTAAAAAATAAAAGAGCGTGCTAAATGGTTTTGCAGGAGCCTTTACGAGTGCCGTGAGGGGGTGTGGTGGCAGGCCTGTGCCCGGGAGTGGCATGCCTGCGTCACAGGGGTCACGGGTCTACACGTCCAGTGGACAACGCGTCTTCCTGAGTGCCTGAGTCCCTGCACGTCCCCCTCAGCTTGGTAACAGGGCGTCAGCTCGTGTCGTCTGTTTGGAGCCATTCTGGTGTCCAAATCCTGATATTCTATTATTTTGATTCTCATTTTTATGAAAATGACCATCTTTTCACATATTTATGGACTATTTGGATTTCCCATTTTGTGAAGTGCCTCTTGAAGTCTTTGGCTTATTTAAGTTTTGTTTTTAATGTTTATTCACTTTTTTGAGAGAGAGGAAGAGAGACAGAACATGAGTGGGGGAGGGGAAGGAGAGAGGGAGACACAGAATCTGAAGCAGCTCCAGGCTCTGAGCTGTCAGCACAGACCCGACGCGGGGCTCGAACCCACGAACCGAACCGTGAGATCCTGACCTGAGCTGAAGTCAGACGCTTAATGGCCGAGCCCCCCCCCGCCCTCCCCCCGCGCCCACTCTCCTGTTGGGCCATCTCTTCCCTTAGCTGGTGTGCGAGAACGGGGACGCACTTTCTGTCCCGGACGCCGCTCTGCTGCTCCGAGGCTTGTCTCTCCCGTCTCTTCCTAACCTCTTTTCCTCTGAACTTCTGCGTAGCTTTCAATTTTACTGCAGTCTAACGTACCAGTCCTTTTTCATGGCGCGTTCTCTGGTATGACCTTCTCTCACCGTTTTACCCCTCACATTAGGTAATCAGCAGACTGGGCATCAATTTTTCTGTTCTTCAGAGTCAGAATTACAGTTCATATTTTTCCATGTTGACTGTTCAGTTTTTCTGAACATCATTACTGAAGAATCTCTTCCCGCCGCCTTGAAGCGCCTCCACCTTTACGGTGAGCCGCGGGCCCACGCCTCTGCCTCGGAGCTCATTATCCTGTCCTTGGCCTACTTGTTTGTTGCACAAAAATATTGCCCCAGGTACTGAAACTTTATAATAAACCTTGGTATCTGGTGGACTAAGCCCTTCCACTGAGTCCTTATTTAAAGGCCACCTTGGCTTTTCTTGATCCTTTGTGTTTCCATGTAAATTTAATAATCAGATTATCAATTACCACCAAAAAAAATGCAGCCAGGATTTGTATTGGGATGGCATCGGATTTATAGATCAATTTGGGGAGAATCAATATATTTATAATAAAAACACTTCCAATCCACACACATGGTATCTCCCCTGCCTTCCTTACTATTTCTTAATGATGGTATGTAGTGTTCTCCGTGTAGCCCCTGGGGATCTTCTTTTCAGGTTTAATATTAAATATTTTATTTCTTGTGCTATTGTAAATGGTCTATGTTGAATATTTCACCTTCCAACTCTTTGTTGCTGGTGCATAGAAACATAAGTGACTTTAAAATAGTGACCTCAACTCACTTCCTCATGCTCATAAGTTTTGTTTTCTAGACACACGGTCACACCATCTGCACGAAACGGTGCTCTACGCCCTCTTTCCCAGCCCTGGCATCTTTAGTGCTTTGGCCGCGGGCACAGCTCAACGCTGAGTAAAGGCGGTGGCACCAAAGCCTCGTCTGCTTTCTAGTCTCAGATCAACAGGTTTCAACACTTCACTACTAAAATTTTGTTAATGCCCTTTGTCATAATAGTGACGTTCCACTCTATTTCTACTTTTAAAAATACCCTTCGCCCCAGTAAAGGAGGCCCACTCCATTCCTGGTTGCTAAGAGCTTTTCTTTTCAAGTCATAAACGGATTTGAGTTCTTTCGATGTTTTTTTTCTTGATTGATTCTACGATCATGTAATTTTCCTTTTTTAAAAAATTATTGTGACTCTTCACTCCCAGGAATGAGCCCGGTTTTGTGATGTCTTCTCTTTTTATACATTGTATATTTGATTTGCTAGTATTTTATTTATAAATTTTGCATCCATATGCACGAGGAAGATTGGCCTATCAGTTTTGCTTCCTTATTAGATTTCGATTCAAAGTTATGCCATTCTCTTAAAAATGACTGGGGAGTGCTCCCCTTTTCCTCTTCTCTGATTTTCCCAACTCCCCTTCCCCCAAATCTGATAGAATTTCCTTGAGCCTCGAGTTTTGTTTTGGGAGAAGGGATGGGGGGATTAAGTACTGATTTGATTCTTTTCAGTGTTACAGAACTATTCAGATTTTCAGGCGCCTAGGGCCTCAGTCGGCCGAGCATCTGACTTCAGCTCAGGTCATGATCTCAGGGTTTGTGGGTTCGAGCCCTGCATCGGGCTCTGTGCTGACATGCTCAGAGCAGGAATCCTGCTTCATTCAGATTCCGTGTCTCCCTCTGTCTCTCTGTCCCTCCTGTCCCCCCTCTCAAAAACAAATGAATATTAAAAAGGTAAAAAAGAAACTATTCAAATTCTCCATTTCTTCTTGTATCAGCATGGGTGAGCTTCCTTTTTCTGAAGTTATGTTCAATTCATCTAAATTTTCAGATGTCTTTGCACGAAGCTGTTCCCGATGCCTTCCTAAATGACTGCAGGGCGTCTGAGGCCTGCGGGGCTCCTCCCACTGCCCTCCTGAGAGCGGCCGCTGGGCCTGGGGGTCCTTCATCTGGTCTGAGGGCCCCATCTTGGTTTCACCGATTGACACGGACCGTGTAAGAGCCATGACGTGAAGGGGAAGGCGGGCGTCTGGCTGAGCGTTGTTAGGGTCGCATGTGGCACTACTGCAGGAGGTGCCACAGCCCTGTCTAATGGGGGCTTTGTTGAGCTAGAACTCACAGGCCATTGGGCGCCTGGGGGGCTCGGTCAGTCGAGGGTCCAACTTCGGCTCAGGTCCTGATCTCGCAGTCCCTGCGTTCGAGCCCTGCGTGGGCTCAGTGCTGACGGCTCCGAGCCCGGAGCCTGCTTCGGAGTCTGTGTCTCCCTCTCTCTCTGCCCCTCTCCCACTCACACTCTGTCTCTGTCTCTCTCAAAAATAAACATTTAAAAAATTTTAAAAAATTCACACGCCATAGAATTCACCTTTCAGGGTGTACAATCCATGGTATTTATTATGTTCAGAGTTGTGTAGCCACCACCCTCTCTAACTTCAGAATATGTTCTGCACCCTTAAAAGTGCCCACTGGCTGTCACTCCCCATTTTGCCCCAAACTCTGTGATCCTAGCTAACCATTCATCTTCCTGTTTCTACCTTGATGTCTGTTCTGGACGCTTCACATGAAAAGAATCACACAGTGCGTGGTCTTGGTGACCGCTTCCTTCACTCGGGATAATGTTTTCAAGGCTGGTCCATGCTATAGAGAACTTTTTTATTTTTTAATGAAAAGAATTAGCACACAGGTTCCACATGAGCAAAATCTAGCCACTACTACTGCCCAATACAGACTTAGTTATCACCGCCCTCGACGCTTAAACTGGGCTCACTGTAGCGAGGTTTGTGGATTAAAACATTCTAGTCTTCGTTCATTCTGATGAGGGGAGAACATTCCAGGGCCATGTCGGGTAGGTGATACTTCTAAACCTGCGCAGCCAATGAAAAGATGCTTCCTACACTATTACATATAATTTTTAAAATCAGATAAATTATGTTTATATGATAAAATTATTGAAGAATTTTAGTTAAAAGTAGAACCTATCTTCCTTTTCTCTACAAATTAAACGTGTAAAACTTCATAGCTTATTTAAGAAGTTTTAAGTTGGAAACATTTATGTTTGAGTTTTATTGAGATGCGTCAGGATTCTACTCAGAGTCTGGAAGGAAATGTCTCTGGGAGGGGAGAAAAAAGGGTTAAATGGATATGTGTAACGCACTGTATGCTAATTATGCCTTAATAAAGTTAGAGAGGAAGATTCGCGAGTCTGCAACCCCGATCTTGTTACGTACGCGGTGAATGTCGTGCGCTCGGTCAGCGGTTTCCTGCCGTGGTTTTCGCTTCTCGGGGTGGTTGCACTCAGGAAAAATCTGGCCACTTTTTTCTTTCTGATCCTTTTTAAGACATTTAATTTTGACAATTTTGCTTCTTTTAAAAAAAAATGGTGTACATTTTAGAAGTAAATCCGAGTCATCAACACTGGGAATAAAACCATGCACTTTCCTTGTGTAAAACCTTTCTCCATGTCTAAAAACAATCTATAACTCTTTTAAGATTAAACAACTGAAAATAAAAGTGTTTTGTGGTTTAAAAGGAAAGCTCCGCAGAAATGTGTATATAACAATGACTTATAATATTTGTTCAGAAACCGGATTAATTTTTTCAGTTAGATCGTCAAATGATCAACATTTTTGAATATAATATTATTGGCTTTACAAGAAAGAAAACTGCCCAGGGCGCCTGATTCAGGCGTCACGTGCTGCAGCATTCACAGTCAAGTGGTCTCAGGAGGTGACGGATCGGGGGACAGAGGCTCCGTGCGTTCCAAAGCGGTGACCCAACACTTTAAGAATGTCCCTAGCACGCGCCACAATTTTGATTCTGCTGAGTCTGCTGCTGGCTCACTCCCTGTATTTCATGTTCTCCGTGTGAGAAATGCAGAACGATAATGTGAGGCACGGTTAAAAGGGCTCATGAACATGGGTCTGTCGTTGACGTTGTAAACGTCCCCGTGGTGAATCCGGGAGTTTGTGGTCCTAGTGCCGTCTATGTGTTAACGACGCTCGGAGAGAAACGCCACCCAGCCGTGTGCTGGAGAGATTAGCCTGGAGTCAGACACACTGAGATGTGGATCCTGATGCTTCACCTTCGCAAGCTTCGCGGCCTTGAGCAAGTCGGTTGCTATGTCAAGGGCTGAACTTACAAACCTGTGATACATAGAATAACATTGTCCACTGTTGGGACACAATTCTCCATGTGTCTCTGGCTTTCTGCATGTTTTAGGGGCAGTGGCACCCATCTCTTGGTACGATTCCCTCCCCCAGGGTGGTGACAGAGCAAACGGCCTTGGGAAACAGAGAGGATCCTCTTCCAGCTCATCTGCAAGCGGCGGATGTGTTCACTGTCTTGTGCGGTAAAGATAACGTCTCCCTACGGGGCCGAGAGTACGTTTTGGAAGGTCGGGAGTTCCTAGGCTGGAGCCGGCCAGCCGTGGCACAGACCTACTGCCTGAGCAGCGTCTCCCCAAACCTTACAGCACCCAGCACCCCGCGGGATGTAGGGAGCAGGGGGATGGAGGCAGACGCGAAACTCATGCTGCCTCTTTACATGAGTTTGCACAAAGTCCTTTGTTTCTGAGCCAGGAGGCTCGTGTCTCCCTCCAGCGCCCTCCGGCGCCTCGCCAGGCCAACCTGCTCCTCGCTGGGAGGCTGACCCTCCCACAGGCTTCCCGTCGCTGAGCCGCGGTCCGGGTTTTGTGAGAGGATTGGAGGCGGTGCTCGGTCGCCTGGGTAAATACTAGTCTCTCAAAAGTGTCCTTCCTTCCTGACACCAACTTGCTAAAAGCCGTAAATGTTTGTCAACCAGTCACTGCTTTTCTTAGGTTACAGTTGGTTCTTGCAATCCTAGCTCAATAGCCCATGCTGTGGATATTTACGAGACAAACAGCCAGATGGAAAGCAAATGCGTGTTTTTTTCATTTTTCCCTTTTAAAGTCAACTATTTAGAAATTTTCAGATGACACACTAGGACTTACACTTCTGTGGAGGTAGCCCCGGTATCCGGCATCCATGCTTATGTAAAATCTTATCCATCAAACGCGTACTTAGTGCAGTATCACAAATATTTTTAAGAAAAGAGATGCTACCAAAGACTGTCCAGTGCTTATAACTCTGACTGTTTTTTCTTATTGTAGTTTGCAGGAAAGAGAAGACCCAACTGTGACCGGATAATGAAAAGAAAATGAAAATTCATTCTCACTGAGTGATAAAAATTGGCTTCTGAGGTTCGCCCTGTTTGGAACTCTGACACAGGATTAATGATGATGCATTATTTTTCAATAACAAATTCTGCCCCGAGACTCCGTAATCCTGCTGGGTTCTCTTCTGTTTCCAGTTTCCGTCTGAAGAAGGGGCAGGATCCCCTGAACTTCTAGATCCTCTCCCTCACCTCCTGGATGTCTGCCAATATTGGGTACGATCACAGCCCGTAACACTACTACCCCTGCCAGGGTTCACAGCGTTTAAAAATTCTTCCCTGAACTTCCTGTAAAAATCTCACAGGGAAATCACGAAATATTAAACCACGTGAAATAACACTTCTTCTCTGACAAAACGTTGTATTGTAACTTCTGTTTAAGGAAAGCATCCAGACCACCACATTCTCCTTAACGTTTAGCTTCGTGGATGAATGGCTTCTGGAGATTTCTGGCGCGCCCCACTCCCAGAGGGTGTGTCCTCGGACGGGAGTTTTGGTTTCTTGGTGAAGGTCTGAGCCTCCTGTTCCGTCATGGCCGCTGTTTGCATGTGTGACGGCCACGGCTTGTCGCTGGGGAACCAACAACAGGAACACGATGTAAAGAACATCTGTGAGCGAGGCAGACTGGCGTCCCGGCTCTCCGGCTGTCACAGACGAGACGTGTCTGACCCGGCGGGCCGGGGTGACTTACACACTCGCCTGAGCTGCGATCCTGCATACATGTCACTTCCTTCCCGGGACCTCAGCGCAGGTGTAGCCTGAGGCGCGGGCGGTCCTGCCGCGGGTCCACGCGGCCCGTCACCGCGTTCCGTGCGCACCTGACAGTGTCCTCACTCTGACCTGGGGCTGTTGCCCCCTGCTCCCTAGTGACAGCGTGAGAATCAGGCAGAGTGACAGCATTCAGCAATCACTGACGCTTTGTTTTCTGCGCCCTCTTCTGACCCCTGCACCCTCCTGACCTCACACCAAGCCGTAGGGATGGTGGGCGATGTGCTGAAGCCGGAGAAAGCCATTTTTTTTTGAGAGAGAGAGAGAGACAGAGACAGAGATCGTGAGCAGGGGCGGGGCAGAGAGAGCAGGGGAGAGACTCCCAAGCAGGCTCCACGCTGTGGGCAACAGAGCTGGACGCGGGGCTCCGTCTCAAGAACCCCTGAGGTCACGACCTGAGCTGAGATCAAGAGACGGGTGTTTGACTGACTGAGCCCCCGGGGGGCCCTGAGACTTCGTCCTCTTAACTAAAGAGGTGCATGATTGACCTTTTAGAAACCCCTCGGAAGAGCACTTGGAACAGAGGCCGTGATGAGGAGGCCGGCGGGCAGAGACAGCGGCCGAGAGGGGTGGCGGGAGGGCCCGGGACGTCCCCGGTTTGTGCAGTGGCCCCCACCCCATTTACGGAAGCGACGGCGGGTGCTCGGGAATCGCTGGAGCCTGTCCAGGGACGCGTCGGCATGGCCGGGCCCTGCCCACAGGCTGGGTGGCGGCAGCCTGACCTCCGCAGGGGGCACGCGGGGCAGCGGCCAGGCCTGGCTGGTGGCACAGTGGCCGTGCGCCCGCTCCGGCCCCAGGGGACCTGCCCCACGGCCGTGTGGACATGGGGCTGCAGCGCTGCGCGGCCCTCAGTGCCGGAGGCGTCGCATCCTTCCGCCGTGCTGCTGGGGGTCCGGGCCACCCCCTGCGCGGGGCTCAGCGGGGCTCAGCGGGGCACAGGTGTGGGCCAGCTGGCTGGGAGCACCCGACTGGGCCCTGGCACTGGGCTGGGCTCTGAATGTTCCTGAACTTGCAGGCAACGCACAGTCCCTGGGACCTGCTGCCTCTGCCCTGGGATGGGGACCTGGCGTGCAGGGGTGCGGCCCCACCTGCCTCCGGCTCGGCTCCCCCAGGCTGACCCCTGCAGCAGCTGACTGGTTTCTGAGCGCCAGCTGCAGACCGGGTTCTTCTCTGTCCTGATTTCTCTTTTTCGGACCTCAGACAGGCCCGGGACGCTGTCAGGGAGGGTGCGGGTCTGATCACCTCCAGCTCGTTGGCTCAGGCCTTCCGTAGGCAGCACCCCTGGGATCAGTGAACGTGGCGGGCCTGGTGGTTCCCGGACCGGGCCCGGTGGAGGCCTGCCTCCCTCTCACAGAAGGGGGGCAACGGGAGAGCTGGCGGGGGGAGCGGGAATGGGGGCAAGGGAAACAGGAACAAGGATGGCCACCCAGGCCACCAAGGTCACCGCTGCAGGCACTGGGGCTGGGCCGTGTCCAAAGGGGGGAGGCTGCTCAGACCCCCGCCCTCCCTCCCTGCGCCCTGTCATTCAGGGTGGCCCCGGGCTGGTGCGGGGCGCTCCCCCAGCTCCTGGCAGCCCCGGCGCGAACAGTGGAGAGAAGCAGGTGGCCCTGTGGCCGCGGCCGCTGACCCGAAACGGCCGGAGAAGGGACTCGGGCACCAGAGAGGGGAGCAAGTAGTTTGCGCCAGTTGTTTGCATCGGTAGCTGTGTGTCTCTGGGCCTGGGGAAAGCGGGGCAGGGGTCGGGGGGCTGCTCTTCCAGGAACGGCCTGTGTAAGGGCAGGACCTGTGCGGGGCGGCTCTCCGTGTTTTGCCCCACTGTCTGTCTTCCTTTCTCCCTCGCCCCTCCTTCCTCTCTCCCCTCAAATGCACACGCGCGTGAACACGTGCACACACCACCGACCACAGCCTCCCGGGCTCGAGTCCCGACTTGTCTAAACGGCGACGACAAAGGTCTCTTCCGGCCGGGCACCACCTCTCAACCTCTCTTTTGTCTGGGCCATCCCTCCAACATCTCTCGGACTTTAACTCAGAATCCTTTAAAATCTTTTTTTTATTTGAGAGAGAGATTGCAAGCAGGGGAGCAGCAGAGAGACAGGGAGAGAGAGAGTCGTTAGCAGGCTCCACACCAGCTCAGACCCCGATGACACCGGCTCGGTCCCATGACCCTGGGATCGGGACCTGAGCTGAGATGAAGAGCGGGATGTTCAGCTGACTGAGCCCCCAGGTGCCCCACTCGGAGAATCCTTCAACTTGTATCCAGTCGTGAGCAGGCGTCTCTGCCTGTTTAGCGCTATGATTATCGTGAATGCAGGAAGTGTGTGTGCAAACGCGTGCATAGACACCATCTGCTGAGCTAGACGGGGGGCCCTGCCCTGAAGGACCTCGGGCACGTGGGGCTGTGGAGTCTTGGGGCTCCTTCCCTGTCACAGGGCTGCTCCCTGACAGCTGTCCTCACGGACCACCTCCCAGTGCGGCCGGGGATGAGGGCAGGCCCCACGCAGGCATGCGAATGTCCTCCAGGTTCCGGGGGGGTCTGCACCTGACGACCGGGTTCTTCTAGCTGTGAGTGCGGACAGGTGCAGGAGGTGTGCTGGCCGGAGCCCAGCAGAGCGCTTTTGCTCTGGGTCCTGGGCTCACAAGGGTGCAGACGGGTCTTGCCTTCCCTGCACTTCTGTGTGAACAATTTGCTCACCAGCAGAAGGTGGTGAGCGGTGACTGTGTCAGGCCGTGCGTGTGGTGGCAGCAAAGACGGGGAGAGAGCCCAAGTCCTGCCCTCCTGGGCATCCACGTGGACACAGGAGGTGAAGACCGAAGCCGGAGGTAAAAGTGAAACGGCCCGTCCCGCTGTGTGCCCTGGGGACGGGAAGGCTGCGGGACAGAGATGGCGGGGAAGGTCCGTGGCAGAGAGGTACACCCAGGAGCTGCCAACGGCAGACGGCTGTGCGGCGGGAAGCCAGACGGTGAGCGTGGGGAGAGGGGCCTGGGTGGCCAACGGTCCCACCCCGACTTCTGCCCCCTGCGCTGGGGGAGCCCAGAGCCGCGCTGGCGGCGCTGGCGTCTAATCCATCTTGTGGAATTTGAACCAGATTTAAGGGCACTGCTCTTTCGAAATTCTAAGACGTTGAGGGTGGGGGATGGGCTAGATGGGGGCTGGGCACCGAGGAGGCACTTGTCTGGAGGGGCGCTGGGTGCCTATGTGACTGACGGACCACTGGGCTCCACTCCTGAAGCCAGCACGACACTGCATGTTAACTGACTCGGACTTAAATAAAAGAAAGAAAAGAAACCCTAAGATGTTGAAAGGGAGGTGGACTTTGGATTTTGGGTTCTTATCAGGAACGACGTTAGGGAACTGTCATAAAAGGAAAGGCCGTAAAACACGACATCCGGTAGTGAGGCTCTGCTCGTTCTCCGGGCGCCGTCCCCCCACCCGCTCCGTTTGCGGCCCCGAATCCTCGTGGGGCAGCCCCCCATCGCAGCCGGTGTCAGAGCACCCTGCGCCCAGACGCCCTGAAAACCGAGACGGGATGACTCAGGGAACTCGCATGAACAGGCCACGGCCCCGGTGCCGCTCCAGGCGGAGCCACGGACGGGGCGAGCAGTCGGGCCGAGGTCAGGGCTCAGCCCCGAGCCACCATGATCACCACTCACAGGCCGATGCCCTGCGTGCTGCACTCGGCTGTGACATTTAGAAGCAGGGAGACTGAAAATCACGATCCACGGATCACGTCTCCCATCGGCCGGTGTGGGCACTGCGCTTTAAGACGCCCCCTCCCAGGGGGACCGCAGGAGCGTCACCCTCCTGCAAAATTCCCTGGCACCGCAACCTCACGCCCCTGCCCCTGCCGCACCCGTGTCGCCCCTTCCCTGCTCTCGGCCTCAGGACATCAGGCCTACTCTGCCCTCAGCCCCTCGAGGCTCCTGCGGAGTCACTCAGAGGCCGTGTTGCCAGGTCTCCCAGGGTGAAGGACACGCGCGTGCAAGTGGGAAGGCGCCCAAGTCTTGTTCTGAGTCCGGCCAGGCCGGGAGCTCTGTGCGCAGTCCTGCCCGAGACGCTGGCTCTCACAGGGACAGTTTGCTGACTGTCCCGGCCCCGAGCGCCGCTACTGCGGTCTGGGGACCCTGAGATGCAGGCTTTCCAGCAGCTGCAGGGACCCATGGTCCGGCACCCCCTTGCCCTGTGCACGCCGTGGAAGCTTCTGGAGTCCGGGAGACACCACGAGGGCAGACACCTGCTGAGTCCCCGCTTACAACCCAGCCCTCCTTCCTGTCAACACCGTTTTCAGCTTTCACTCTTCATGGGGCATAACGTGCACACAGCAGAGTGTGCCCAGCGCGTCAGCTTGGGGACCTGTTGCAGACTGAACACCCCCTCGTGATCAGAGCCCAGATCAGAACCAGCGCATGCTGGAGGCTCCCGGGGACGTTTCCAGCCAGGGGGCTGCCTTCTGAAACGTGTTCTGTTTGCATATTTTTGTACCTTATGTAAATGGATTTTGTGTTGCCTCTTAATTTCACTTTCCCCTGTACTCTAGGTTTACCGTAAAACGCACGGGAGATAACGCTTTACCTTTGCTCAGAAGTGGAGGTGAGCTGGGGCGCCCAGGGGGCTCAGCGCGTGAGCGTCCGACTTTTGATATGGGTTCAGGTCATGATCCCAGTGTTGTGAGACCGAGTCCGGGATTCTCCCTGTCTCTCTCGTTCTCTCTGTCTCTCTGCCTCTCCCCACTGCGCACATTCACACGCTCTCTCTCCAAACAAACAAACATTGAGAAAAACAAACAAGTGGAGATGAAGTCACAGTGTGTTGTCAGGTACCAGCACGCCATCACTGGAAGTACTGGAGGAACCTTACCATGATGACTCAGCCCTGAAGCCTGAGACCCCAGGATCATGGATGACCGGGTTGCTGTCTCCATGGTAACCGAGGAACAGTTAAGGGGGGGGCCAGGGCTGGATAGCAGCTGTTCCCAGTTTACTTATTTATTTATTAAAAATTCTTTTAACGTTTATTTGAGAAAGAGAGCAGGGGAGGGGCAGAGAGACAGGGAGACACAGATTCCAAAGCAGGCTCCAGGCCCCGAGCTGTCAGCACAGAGCTCGACATGGGGCTCCAACCTACTAATCGTGAGATCATGACTTGAGCTGAAGTCGATCGCTGAACCGACTGAGCCCCCCCACCCCTCGGTGCCCCGGGGGGCCCCAGTTTAATCTCAGCGGGTCCCAGTCAAGCTCAGGTGGGACTCGCACTCCCTTGGCTTCCTGGGCTGATGGGACTAGAACATGGGCCCCTCCACCCGGAAGGCCCCTGGGGACAAAGGCCACCACGTCCCTCTGCTCACCTGTGTTCCAGGCCCCCTGTGGTCCCGGGCAGAACTCAGCGCCAGCCACGGAAGGGGTGTGAACCCCGGGGAAGCCGGGCAGGCCGTCCACCCCAGCGGCCCCCTCCCGTCCCCTCTCCCAGCTTTGACCGCTCCCTGCATGCACCTCCCAGAGCGAAGGCATCGCCGACCCAGCGGGTGAAGGAGAGTGTGCCGGGTCCGCCCGCGTGCCCGCAAGCCACGAGCGGTTTCCAGTGGGCTCTGGTGGTAACGGTCCGGGAGTGGCTGGCGCGGAGGAGGACCGGAGGCCAGGACTGTTTAAGAAGCTCTCTCTGCTCTCTCCGAGCTTCGAAGTGGCCCAGGTGCCGTGCGCTCTGCTAGGCCTGGTGGGTCAGGCCGTGTCCACATCCCCGCCGGGCAGGGGCTGAGGGTGGGCCGCGGGGACCCCAGGGAGGGGCTGCTCTCCGTGGTAAGGGTGGTGGTCAGAGACTGTCTTCACTGAGCGAGCCACGGGGCCAGGTGGGCGGGGGAAAGGGAAACTGAGGCAGGCTGGCCGGGCATAGGGGCGCAGGGCAGAGAGGGTGACTGTGCGTGTCCCCCGGCTTCATGAGCTGGGTCACCCACGAGGACAGGACAGTGATGCGCCCCTTCAGCATTCGAAATGACTGACGGACCGTCAGCCAGGCCGCCACGACAGAGGACCGCAGACGGGGCTGCGACACCGACGTGTCCTCACAGGCCATGGCCAGATGCCCAGAGCCCGCTGCCGGCGGGAAGGTTTCCTGCTGACATCTCTTCTCCAGGCCTGTAGGGGGCTGCTGTCCCACTGTGTGCTCCCAGGCTCTTTGTGGGGGTGGGGAGGGAGGGAGCAAGGGAGGAGAAGGGGAGAGAGAAGAGGGGAGAGCACTCTGGTGTCTTCTCACGAGGACCCGGTCCTGCCCTGTGAGGACCCCACACTTACCACCTCCTGTAACCTGTCACCCCTCATGTGCCCCGTTCCCACGTTCAGTCCACTGGCACTTAGGGCCTCAGCCAGTGGCTGGGACACGATGCAGCCACAGCCACCACTTCTGACACTTTGGGGCCTCCAAGGAGCCCGTCACACACGCCCTGGGTCTAAGAGACCTGCATCCTGCGGAGAGACGAGACTAAAACATCAAAACTGCTTCAAGAACCAAACCGACGCACAGGAGCTTCCGAATGTGCTCAGTGTCCCGGTCCGGAACAGTATTTTATCTGAGGGTGTTTTACAATTCGGATTTCTCCGGCTCCCACATAAGCCACAAATCCTTTTACAGAATCCATTTTATTTTTATTCATTTCTATCTTCACACTCTTTATTGAATTTACAAATAATGAAATTGCACTTCTCTTAAAATGTTTTCTAAATCAGACCTGCAATACATTACATGGGCCTTACGCCTATAATTCTACATTAATGATGTTTGATTATAATTTGCCGTGTGTGTGGAAGTAGACAATTGGGGGGAAATGGGTGTGTCTACATCAAGCCATTTTTTTGTCTTGAACAAAACTTCATGGGTCTGGAGGGTGCGTGTAGCCGGGCCAGCGAGTCCCCAAGTAGTACGCGTGCCCCCGGGGGCTGACGCGGAGGCCGACCTTACCCCTGCCCTTCCCCGCTGCGCTCCACCTGCCAGGCGGCCCGAGGAGAGTGAACCCCCCTCTGCTGGGCTCGCCATCGGACACACTGAAGTCTGGCCGTCGGGAGGGCGCTGGGGGCTCAGAGCCGTGCGGGCCGCCAGCACCCCGGGTCCCCAGTGGTCACTGCCCGCCGCCTCGGGGCCTCGCAGTCGGGATGCTCGGTGACTCAGGTGCGGCGTCCTGCAGGACGCGAGGTCACCGCGGCCGCGGACACTGGCCTCCACGCCTGCCCCGCACGAAGCA
>PISW01002886.1:214618-236714 GCA_004023785.1 Mungos mungo
GGGGGGGGGGGGGGGGGGGGGGGGGGGGCGGAAGGTTCTCGGACATCACGTGTGCCGAAGGCGGAGCAGCGTCTCCTCACTGCGCATGGATTTCCTCCTGCAAAGCACAGGGGCGGTTTGGGGGCCTCAGCACCGAGTGGGTGGAGTTACGTTCCCATGTGAAGAGCAAAGTACCAGCAGTAGACTCGTGACAAATGTCGCCGATTGACTCCCATCGGGTGCGGAGCAGGGCCCGCAGCTGCTCTGTGTGGCAGGGACGCCGCAGGGGTGGGGACAGGCTCTGCGCCCGGGGTGTGCCGTCCCCGAGCGGAGCGCACTGCCGGCTCGTGACGGCATGGGAAGGCGTGCGCGTCCGCGACGGGCGTGGGAAGGCGTGCGCGTCCGCGACAGGCGTGGGAAGGCGTGCGCGTCCGCGGCAGGCGTGGGAAGGCGTGCGCGTCCCCAATAGGCGCGGGAATGCGTGCGCGTCCACGACGGGCGTGGGCATGCGTGCGCGTCCACGACGGGCGCGGGAAGGTCCGGGGAGAACACGGGCACCCTCACCCTCCACAGGGCGGGTTGGCCCCGCCCCGGGTCACGAATTCTGGCTCTGGACTCCCTGGAAGCCAGGCCTTCCTTTCACTCGGAAGACCGTCACCACAGGGTCAGAGAACGTGCCGCGTCGGGCGGGGGAGGGGGGGCACGCCAGGCCGGACCTCGCGGGTACGGCGACGGCGACGGAAACGAGCCGGACGCGGACGCGGAGGAAGCCACCAGGCCGCGTGCGGCCAGGCCAGGGGGCGGAGTCCCAGGGGCGGGCGTCACCGCCGGACGCTTCGGCCCCGCGCACTGCCCGCTGGTGCCCCGGAGCGCGCCCGGCGGGCCTGCCTTGGCACCGCTGCCCACGGGCTGCGGGGAGTGAGGACGTCCGCGCCCCCGGAACCGCGGGCTCTGCGAGGGTCACGGCCCACGGGGCGCAGGCCCCACCGGGAGCTGGAGCCGCGTGGTCCCTGGGCACCGGCTGTGCGGCTTCACCCCGAGATCCCGAGCTCGACCCGGAGCTCGATGAAGAGGCTAGACAGGCGGGGCAGGAATCGATGCAGACGACAGGTGTACGTGGTCAGAACGCGGACGGCCAAGTCGTGACCACCGCCGGGCCGGGCGGCATCAAGCCT
Organism: Mungos mungo; assembly: GCA_004023785.1. NCBI lineage: Eukaryota > Metazoa > Chordata > Mammalia > Carnivora > Herpestidae > Mungos > Mungos mungo. The sequence goes on from PISW01002886.1 coordinate 215,773, forward strand.
CATGTTTTACGTGATGGGCTGGATCTTCAGAGAAAGACAGGAACACACATAACTTAAAAGTAACTATAGCTTGATTGATTATAAGCTATTGGAAACTGTGTATAAATATGCCCTCAAGTGTGCCTGACTATTGCCACTCCTCTGGGAAGCAAGCGCTGTCCCTGATTTCAAAGTGTGAAGTGGCCGATGATAGAACCAAAGGAGTTTAGGCTCTTGAACTAGAAATAGGAAGGGAAGAAATGATGAATTAGTTACTGGCCTTCTGCTTAACGTTTTTTTCAACAACAGTAACAACAACAAAATATATATAAATTTTGAGAGAGAGACCACGAGCGGTGGGGGGGGGGGGGGGAGAGAATCCCAAGCAGGCTCCACGTTGCTTGACCTCGAAAACCGTGAGATCATGACCTGAACCGAAATCAAGAGTTGGACATTTAAACGATTGAGCCACGCCGGCGCCTCAACAAAAATATATTTCTTAAGTTAAAAGATAAGTTCATGTTTATTATCTCAAAAATATGTTAAATTAGTAAAAAAATTAGAAATGGAATTTAACTGTCAATTTTCCCTTGGAAAATTTTTTATCAATTTAAAAATGAGGAAAAATACCAATAAAAAGAAACACAATTGTATGGTCTCAATGTGCTACCAGAATGTCACTGTGCTTGGGTGTTAGATAAGTTATCTCAGGAAAATTTGATTTATGAAATGGAATCTAAGATTTGAAAAACCCTAATATTAGCAGCATATCTCATCGCAGATGAAAGGCTTCATTTCACATTAAAAAATAGCTCCCTTTTCAAATTACACATGTAATAAACACACATTATGGAGAAGTTGGAAAAATAAAATCTTAAACCGAAGTAAAATTGCCTGTTAGTTCTATCATTTGAGAGGGGACCACAATACTCTGTGGGTTTTGTGTCAATCTGTTCTTCCACACGGTAGAACTGGTATAATGTAGCGTTTTGGTGATTCTCAGAGGAGAACATACGTTAGGACCCACAAGCAGGGGCGCCGGGGGCTCAGTCGGTTAAGTGTCCAACTCTTGGTTTCAGCTCAGGTCGTGATCTCGCGGTTCCTGAGCTTGAGCCCCACGTGGAGCTCTGGGCTGATGATGCGGAGCCTACTTGGGATTCTCTCTCTCTGCCCCTCCTCCGCTCTCTGTCTCTCAAAATAAAAAAATAAGCTTAAAAAGAACCCCCTAAGGGAACTTCTTCCACGTGCAGAAGTGCAGGGAGTCTGACACTTGGCTGAGAAAGCCACGGCTACTTACAGGCGCCCAGCAGGCCACTTCCTCTTAACTTCATCGCAAACATTTCCCAAGGTCCCTGAGTCTTCCTCAAATCGCGTTTGTTTAAATCGCTAAATAGTTTTCCATTGGGTGAAAAAAACCCCTACAATTAAGTTTTCCCTGCTCTTGTTCTTGAACGTTTGGGACCGACTATTTCATGACTAATAATGCTACAACAAATTCCGTATATCCCCAACTTTGCTCATTTCATTTTCCTTTCTTCACAGACCAGAGTAGATGGGGCATAACATTGGAAACTGTTACGCCTCCTGGTAAGTATTGCCAAAACTCCTTCTGGAAAAGTTGTCTAAATTCATATTCTCTTGCTGATGCTGGCGAGTGTCCAGGTTAACAGAACCTATCCAAAGAAGATGCTTATCAGAACACAATAAAAAGCAAATAAATAAAACGTTTTCACTGATAAATTGATTTCTCATTTTTTGATATGCACTTTGGATTCTGGAGAAGTTGAATATTATCTGAGATGTTTGTTATATGCTTTTTTTATGTTTATTTATTTCTTTTGAACGAGATGAGGGAGGGGGAGAGAAAGAGGGAGACAGGGAGAGAATCCCAAGCAGGCTCCGCAGGGTCAGCCCAGAGCCCGACGTGGGGCTCCAGCTCAGAAACCAGGAGATCATGACCTGAGCTGTGACCAGGAGTGGGTCACCTAACCGACTGAGCCACCCAGGCACCCCTGTTATATCCTTCTAATGAGTTGCCAGTTAATGCCCTGCCCCATTTTGATCTATTAGTTATTGATTTTTTAAATAATCAAAATTATTAGATGAATTAATGCTTTTTTCATGGATAATGGAAATGTTTTCTTCTGATTTTCATGTGCTTGTAATTTCGTGAATTGAAAATTTGACATCTAGACAGCTTACCTTTTTTAGGCACAAGATGTGTTACAGTTTTGCTTGTGGATTCTTTCTTTGTTTTTGTGGTTAAGGGGTAGACTCACTGTCAAAAAATTACATAAATACCTGTGTTTTTTATATCTGACTTCTTCAGTTATTATATGTAAGTGTAATATAATAATATTTATACATTATGGTTACCATGTGCAGTATGTTGTTATTCTATACATTTATATATAATCTTTTCATAATTGTTATTAAATTGATGTTCTTTCTTTTTATTAAAAACTTTTTTATTTTATTTATTTTTGATGGAGAGAGAGACAGCATGAGCATGAGCAGGGGAGGGGCAGAGAGAGAGGGAGACACAGAATCGGAAGCAGCTCCAGGCTCTGAGCTGTCAGCACAGCTGGAACCCATGAGCTGTGAGATCATGACCTGAGCTGAAGTCGGACACTCAGCCAACTGAGCCCCCCAGGTGCCCCTAGTAATGTCCTTTCTTAAATAGTCTCTGAGTAACTGACGTGCTTTGCATAGTGACTGAGTCAAACGGTTGTGGAGGCATGAGTTCTAGGACTCTCTTTAACCAGTCATGTGACTGTGCCTCGTGCAGGCGTATGGAAATTAGGTGCCTGCAAATATGTTGCAAACATAGTTTTTCTTTTAAACGTTTCAGTGTTAGCAACTTGGACTGGATCTCTTCAAGGTGGGAAGTGACCGGATGGGTACCTGCACTTACAGTTGACCTTCCACAGAAGGACTGGCCTCGCCAAGGACACGATGAAGGCCACGTGCGGGCCAGTGTCGTCAGCTCACGTTGGCCACAGCTGTGGTTGACCTCGACCTACCGTGAGCTCCATGGAGCAGGGCCGTGCAGGTGATTATCTGAAAAATGTGCCCCAAACAAACAAACCTTTTGTTTTTAAAGAAGACAAGCGCTTTCTTCTTTCCTCTTTCTTGTGCAAGCCCACATTTTTGGCATATTTGCCCTTAAGGTTCAAGGACAACCAGTGGGCTTTGCTGGGGACGCTGCGGGGGTCTCCTCTATTAATTATTAACTGGAGTGACCTGTTGGGGAGTCGGGAAAGTGGCTGGCGGTGTCTGATCACAGGAACGATTACCTGCTGTGAAATCAAATTGAAATTAATATTTTTAAACATTCAGAGATGAAACATTAAAAACACGTATTAGGATAATTTCAAAAATCTCAACCATCGGTGGCTGGCAGAAAGTCTCAGAGGTCAAAGACCATGCCGACTGTTCCAAGGGCTGGACGTGAGAGGAAGGTAAACCCACGCTTACTGCCCAAAACACGCCGGTTTCACCAGACATTGCTTCAAAGTGGAGAGCGAGAGCAGAGTGTTAGAGAGGGATCTTCACTTAAAAATGATTATGACGTCATATAGAAATAGCAAGAGGGTAATTTGGTAGAATTTCTAACGCAGGACTGATTTAAAGGATCCTCCATTTTCATAATCTTTGAGTACTTAAGGAAGCTGATTTTCATGATCCGATCTTACGTAAACCTCCAGACTCACTGGATTTAACTCTTATTTTCCATCGGCTATTTTAAAAAGGTAATTTGAATTTTCAAAATTAGAATGTTCTCCTTTCTGACCCAGCGCTAGCATGAAAAAATACATGCATATCTGAACTGTTCCCTTCAATATGCTTTCAAAGGAAATGTACTTGAGAGACTTAAATGAATTACTTCTTTTAAATAGGTGAAACATCTCGTGGTATATAAAAGGGAAAAGATAGGTGAAATTGCTATTTGGTAGAGTAGCTGTTATTTGATTTGAAACAGAACATTCTGGGGCATCTTTCTGAATTTACAACATGTGTCCAAGGAAGAGCTTTTTGAAAGACGTGCTCTTTTTACCCTTTGGACAAAGGTGGCCTCCTGGCCTGTGAGAGAGAATAGCGCCATGAATTAATTCACGTTTCTTTACCTCCCATCCCAGAGCTCGTTTTCCTTCTCCCCTAGAGGAGAGTGGGGGGTCTTGAAGCCAGAACTTCCCACATGACCGGGTCTTAAAGTTCAGAGCGGACTGAAGACCCTCCCGTCTTTCCCTCCTGTCCTAACTCCTTCCTTCCTTCCTTCCTTCCAGCACTTGTCACACCCAGTGCCTACACAGTGCGGTGACCTCTGAGCATCCACGGGATTTACCGTTTGGTCGGGGAGAATCGGATGAGTGAAACAGAGGGTGTGATGCAGCGTGGCTGTCTAGGCTACAGCACAGTCCACCTCCCAGCTGAGAACACCCTCTGTCCAGCCCGCGCCGTCTCTCCCTCCATTTATGTGTTCACACGTGCATGCTCGCATTCATTTCCTGAGAATTTCAGACGGGTGGGGCAGAGGCCACTTTGCAAAGACAGTCACACCTAGTTAGCTCCTGTCATCCTCTTCCTGGAGCTTCTCATGACCCACATTCCTCCCTCGGGAGCTGGGTCACTGTATCCTGCCTTCGGATCCTTGGGGGATCTTGTTACGGTGCTGACCAGTGCATTGTGGGGGAAGTGAGGCGGTGAGACTTTGGTGGCAAAGGTCATCAAAATGAGAAAGCTCCTGCCGGGTGCTGTCTCTCCAGCGGGATCCTCACCCTGGGAACCGGGCCGCCATGTTGTGACGAAGCCCAGGCCAGGTGAAGAGGCCACGTGTGCGTGCTCTGGCAGCTGGACCCCAGCTGAGACCAGCTGGCAGACATGGGGGTGTAAGAGCCTTCAGATGATTCCAGCCCCAGACATCACGGACTTTCGTCCCCCGCCCCATATTCCTGACTCACAGCAGCAGGGGTGACGGTAACCATCGCTGTGGCTTCGCGGCCACGGCACCGTGGGGTGACCTGTCATGCGTAACTACAACACCGACACAAAGGGGCTATACGATCTTTTAAGCAGTTTGTCTTCTGGAAGCTTAGGCTTTGGTCGTAGGTAGAAGATACACTTGTGAAGTAGAGAGTAAGTGTGGGACTCACCTACTGAATGATTCCGAAAACACTGTCCTAAGTGTGCAGAGAGGTAGATCAAAGTCAGCTGGTGTTTGGGAAGAGACGTGGTTTCCAGGGTAACTGCGCAGGACTGGGAATCCACCCCAGGGCCAAGTGAAGCTGGTGAACTGAACGCGTGAATGATGACACACTGGGGCTTTGAGGGACTCGTGCGAACGGGGCGGGGAGGGACCGGCCCTCGCTGCCGGCGGCGGCTTCCCACACGTTCCCGCAGCCAGCGGTGAGGTGACGACTCCCCCCCGATTTCACTGACCACAAACCCCGAAGCTGGTAAGGATTTGTTAGCTTTCACCAGGTTGCACAGCGAGCAACAGAGACAATGTTGTCATTCAGGTCTGGCTGACATCAAAGGGTTTTTGTGTTTTGGTTTTTTAGCAAAGTGACGAGTAGGGTGCTCAGGCTGTGGCGGGCGTCGTGAGCTCAGATGAGGAGTGCGGTGTGATGCTCGCTGGGCCCGGGGTTCTCCCAGTGTGGCCCAGGGCTCCCCGAGGGTCCTGGCAGGGCTCCTCCAGATGCAAACGCTTTTCACAGTAATGGTGCACGCGGACAGAAAGCTGAGTGAAAGTCGGTATTTGTAAGGAAGCTGCCAGCGTCTCCGTGGCCGTGCCGGCAGGAGCAGCGGCGGTGCGGCGCCCGATGCCGCAGCAGGGGTCGGGTCGTGGACCCCAAACGTGCAGGGGTTCACTGGCGTCCTCCCACGAAGGGACTGTGGTGAAACACGGCCACTGTCACGAGCGAAAATTAACTGGACGGGGACTGTCTGTGGAGGGTGCAGATGCCGCCAGAGCTCCGCTGCACGCGCAGCCTCCGGGTGGAGGTCTCGGGCAGACTCAGCCGCTCTCCCAGGGAGTCCGGTCTTCGCTCAGAAGAACAGAGGACAGAACCATCCGGGCACTTGGCACACATTTTCCAGAAAATGAGTAAAGGAGCCTGTCTCTTCAGAGGGAAATAAGTGACAGTACTTCTTGGCAAGGCCTAAATTTGAAGTTTTGTGTGAAAAGTAGAATTTTGGAAAACTTGTATTCTCCACCACAAGCTTGACCATTTCCCAATACTGAAGGGCTTTTTGGGGAAGAGACTGGTGGTAATAGTAACATCTGTGACTTTTTAATACCGCATGAAGTATGCCAGCCTCTGAAAGACCTGCAGAACTCAGCGATTCAGCATTGTCCACGTGACCCCTGCGCGGCATTACGAAATCTTGTACGAGGGAGAGTTCCGTTCAGAGCGCAAGGCAGGCCCGTGGAGTTTGATGTTCGCAAGTATGAGAAGCTGACGGATACGCTTCCGGACTCCGTGTTGCACTGAATCGTTAGGGAGCAAGCACTTTTCCGGTGGTGCTGTACCGTCCGAGGACGACTCCTACTGCGATCCGAAAAGGCGGTTACAGTGCTTGCCCGGGTCGGGATCCACCCAGAGCGGCGCAGTGTGATAGACTGAGCGCACAGCAGACCCGAGTCCGGCTTCCCCTCCCCCCCCCCCCCCCCCCCGTGAGCCTGACGTGAAAGATGCGTGCAGACATACACTTTTCTGATCCTTTTTTCACCATCGCTTTTTTTGTTTTGGAAAAGACATTTCTTACAAAACAATGTTATTTGGGGCGCCTGGGTGGCTCAGTCGGTTAAGCCTCCGACTTCGGCTCAGGTCAGATCTCATGTTTGTGGGTTCGAGTCCCGCATCAGGCTCTGTGCTGACAGCTCAGAGCCTGGAACCTGCTTCCAGTTCTGTGTCTCCTTCTCTCTCTGCCCCTCCCCCTCTCATGCTCTGTCTCTCTCTGTATCAAAAATAAATAAAACACTAAAAAAATTTAAAAAAACAATGTTATTTGTGTTCATATGAAATGGGGTCCCTTTTATTTTTGAAGGAATGAATACATCATTTGAATACTTCACAGCTTTAATTTCAAATACTGTCAGTATTGTAGAAATGACCCACGTAAGGAAACCTCTGGGGTCCTCTGCGCTTGTTAAGGGGGTAAGTGGGTCCCGGGCCCCGGTGTTTGAGACCCGCCCGCCAGGAGGGAGGAAGGCTGTGAGGTTCTGGAGGGGGGTTTGTTAATGTGGCACGAGGGCAACACGTGCGTCAGAACAGGTGCAGGGCTTCCGTGGGAGCAGCAGTTGGTACGGTGGGCACGGGGCAGGCTGAGGAGGGGGCGGGAGGGAAGGGGCTGTGGGTAAGCCCTGCCCCAGAGGCAGAGACACAAAGCTTGAATACCAGACGCCGCGGGAAAGGGAATGAAGAACGTGAAGCTTTGTGGTGGTTAATTTTGCATGCCAACTTGGCCGGGCTCTGATGACCGGGCGTTTGTTTACACGCGTGCCCCTGTGGGGGTGCTGCGTAGATTCACATTTAAACCAGTCAACTCTGAGGAAAGCGCATTAATGTGGTGGGCCGCATCCAAGCAGTTGAAGGATTTGAGAGCAAAGACAGGTTTCCCAAGGAGGAATTCTGCCCCCAGATGGGCTCCACACTCCTCTGGCATCACCGTTCCCGAGTCTCCGGACTCTGCCGGCCTGTTCCTCAGGTTGCAGACTTGCCTGCTCCCCAAGTCACCGGAACCAACTCCTTAAAGTCCTGTGTTCTTTCTCTCAATGTATATCCTGTTGGTTCTGCTTCTCGGGGGAACCCTGACTAATATAAAATTGAAGCACAGAAACAAACACTGGAGATCATTGGGGGGAATCGGGAAAGAGTGGGGGTTGTCAGACGACAGCCTGCAGAGGCCCTGCCAGTGCGGAGTGTGGCGCCAGGGACCAGCCTGTCGGCCGCCCCCCTGGGGGGGTGGGGGTGGGGTGGCCCGGGGCGGGTGGGCTTCGGGTCTTCTCACCAGCCCGCAGTGTAGTCAGGGCCTCCTCAGGCCCAGCCGGCGGTTAGCCGCCCGGGTGCCCGGCGTCCCGGCCCGCAGGACGGGGGGAGGACGCGCCTTGTGGACGGCCCTGTGGACTCGGCTGCTTCCTACCCCGCGGGGAGCACTCCTCCCCGAAGTTTTGTAATTTTCTATGCAATTATAAATAAAACTGGAGCCCTAGAATCCGGGAAGGCTCAAACGGGGTGGTGCCCCGTGAGAAGCTCTTCCTTCCGTCGTGGGACGTGTCCCGTGGGGCCGCCGAGCCGGCGCTGGCCTGGGCTCTGCCCCGTGGGACACTGGACACTGGTCTGCCGCGCCCTCAGGGGGACGCCCGCTGCAAGGGGTACAGTTCGCACCCCTCCTAAGTGCGTCTGTCCCGACGGCCACACGCCGGTGTGCGGAGGGGCGGGGCATCAGAGGCGAGGTCATCCTGCGGCCACTGGACCCTCCCGGTGTCCCCGTTGCAGAGTCATATCGCTACCCCCAGGCTCTGCACCGGCAGGTGCTCGCCGGGGACTCCGCGCTCACGCCTCCACCCCCTCCCCCCCCCCCCCCCCCCCCCCCCCCCCCCCCCCCCCCCCCCCCCCCCCCCCCCCCCCGTGCCCGCGCCCCTGCCCTCGGTGCCCGGTGGGAGCCACAGCCTCTTCCAGGGCTCGACAGCTGCCCCCAGCATGTCGCTACCCGGACCAGTCATGCGGGTCCTCTGCTTTCCTCTGAAGACGCGAGGAAGGACGGGGTGCGGAGGCAGAGGCCGTGCACCCCAAGCCGGGGAGGGCCCGCGCCCCGAGCGTTCCGGGGGAGCCCGTGTTCCAGCGGTGCCGGAGGCCGGGGCCACGCAGTTCGTCACCGAAACCGGCAGCGGAGCCGGTGCGCCCGCAGGGGGCCCTGCCACCCCGGTCCCCCTCCTCACCCGCGGGACCGGAGCGCGTGCGCTCGCACCGCTCTGCCCTCGGCCGCGGGGACCGTGCGCACCCCGCTCTGGACGCGCCCGGCAGCGATGGAGCGGAGCGCGGGGAGGACCTGTTCGCGAGCCGTCGGGCCTCGTCCGAGTTCTGAGCTCTCGGCTGGCTCTTCGTCCCAGCCTGTAACCCACGGATTCCCGGATTGGATTGTGGATTCTCGGCCCTGCCGTTGGCGCGGGGAGCAGAGCCTCCTGCGCTGTGGGGTTTGCGCCCTTGTGTTTGTGCGTCTCCTAAGGCTTGCTTTCCGCCACACAAAGGGCCTGGTGGCTGCAGGGGGACCGTGGGCCCTGGAGTCCCTGTGGCCCTGCCCCGCCCGCCAGGCCTGGTGCCAGGGTTGTTGGAGTTGCTGCCCTGGGGGATCGGGCATCGCGGCGTTCAGGTGGCCTTGGGTGACCGCGGGGCTTCCTGAGAGGAGCTGGGGGGAGGGTGGTGGGGTTGTGAAGCAGGACCAGACTGGAGGTGGGCGGGTGTGGAGACCCATTCTGAGGGTGAGGCCCGGCCACCACCCCGGATGTGAGCACAGAAGGAGGCTGAACTTGTGTGACTAAGACGGCGACCAGTGTGTTTAATGGAGGCCTAGGGGACACAGCAGGTGGTGTCCGCTCCAGGCAGACAGCTGGTGATGGGTCAGCGCGGGCCCCCAGCAGCGGGTGGCTTCTGTCACCTCCACTGTGCTCATGGTATCTGACGGATGGTCTGGGTGCCGCTCACCCTGGGCCCCAGGGGCTCCCCTTGGGGGGTCCAAGCCTGGCTGTGGGGGGGGGGGAAACAGGTGTCTGCTGGAGGGCAGCACTCGTTTTGCAGAGGAGTCCAGGCTAAATCTGAGGACATGGTCAGGGGCTGGAGGCCCCAGCGCTGCCAGGCCAGGAGCCCTCCGGGGCAGCCCCTCTGTCCATCCGTCTGTCCATCATCTGTCTGCTGTGTGTAGGGTGGTCACCAAGGCCTGCCTGCCACCGGGACAGCTCCTGTCCCCTTCCGGGCCGTCCAGCCACAGTCACACGTGTCCCTCCGCCGCACGCAGCCCAACGCTTCCTGCTCCGTGCCTGCAGCCCCCCCTTATGCCTTTCCACTCATTCGATTCACTACAAGCTTTTCTCAGCCGGGCCCCCGCCTCACGGTCCCGGGTTCCTTCCTTCACGTCCGGGGTCTGCAGCAGGTCCGGCCCGGGAAGGGGGGGGGCTGGCGGAGGAGCAAGGTGAGCCCCCCACCCCCGGGGCCCCTGCTCCGGCCCTGCTCAGCTGGCCTGGGTCCCCATCTGCAACACAGGGACTCCTGCTCTCCCCCGGGCCTGCTGTGTGCGCTGGGACCGGCAAGGGGAAGGCGGGACAGTGCTGGGGACATCACCTCTGTCCCAGAGGATGGCCGACCTCGCCAGAGACGCTGGGGCAGGGAGCACGGAGACCGGAGAGGTGGAGTCCTGGAGGCTGAGGAAGTGGCTGGGCCTGCACTGGAGGAGGGGACCGGAGTCACACGTCATCTGTGTGCCTGCAAGTCTCCAGAACCGGACAAACCAGTTGGTGGCCTGGTGTGGGGTGATTAGGAGGCTCTGTACGTTCCTGAACACTGCAGGCCTGACGGGGGGGCGTCGGGGAGGAGGAGACCCCGGAGCGGGAGGGGGCCGGGCCAGGCCGGGAGGTAGTCTGTGAACCGGCCCGGACGCATCTCCGGGTGGCCAGAGCGGGGCCTGAGCAGGAGGAGGAGGAGGGCGTGGTGTTCGGACGGGCTGTTCCCAGCAGTGAGATGACTCTGTGTCTCCGAGTGGGGCCAGAGGGAGGCTGGGTGGGGCCGACGCTGTGGGCGACCCGTCTGTGCCACGTGTGGGCGGCGAGACGCACAGCGGCCTGCAAACGTCCCCCTCACCTGCCCGGGGCCGAGGGACCCGGGGACGAAAGGCACCTGCAGGAGAGCACAGTCCCGAGGGCGTGACCAGCGTCCCCTCCCGATCAGGAGCAGCTGGCCCAGAGGCGGGGCTTTGCTTGCTGGTGTTTTTGACAGGGTCGGACACAGCGCCTGCTTCGTGGCCACACTGTCGCCAGTTAAATCTGGTGTCACCTGATCGCACAGCATGGCTTCGGGTGTGCCGTCGACTGTGAGGAAGGTTGCTTTAGACAAACACGTGCTTCCTTTGCGTGTTTTGGGTCTGTAAGTCCTGCTTTTATTGGCCGGCACATAAAGTGAGGTTGTAGGGAAAGAGCTGGAGGTTAAGAGGCACCGATGTAGTGAGGGGGAGGGGCGGCAAGGCGCAGAAGAAACCACGGCAGAGACCTTCTGTGGGAGACCCTGACGGCCAGGTGCAGGTTCACTGGGAGCAGCTTTCTTCCAGATGACAGTCAACGGACAGCTGGGCTGGGCAGGAGGCGAGTCTCACAGCTGGTGACCGAGTCCACGTGCCTTTCTTTGCGGTGGATACTTTCACATTCTCGACCTGAAGCTACATGTTACCTGTTTCCATTTCCCCAGAAATGCCTTCCATTGCTCCAGGCCCCCAGCACTGGCTCCTGGCCCCCCTTTGCCCCTGAGCCTGGGGGCGGCCATCCTCCATCCCTCCTCCTTGGGATGAGGGTTCTCGGCATTCAGACCCGGAGGGGCCGCAGACCATGGCGTGTGGGCGTGTGTGGAGGCCCGGCCACCTGCACGGAGGAGGGGTCCCAGGACCCCGTGCACACATGGTCTGTGCAGAAACACGTCTCCGGTGGATGAGCCCCTCCGGGACCCCCGCTTCTCCAAGGAATCCCTCCCCGCTTGGAAAACCCGATTCTCTGTGTTTCTCAGAAAAGGTTTTCCCATTCCACCGTTTACAGAACTGTCGTTCCCTGTTCATGGACCAGTCTTGGGGAAGACACAGTGTGGCTCAGGTACCATGCGTCTTGACATTTAGACGGCCGAGAGAGGCTGCACGACGCTCTGGGTCTGCGTGAGAACCGCAGCGCTCGCCAGTCCGAGGGCAGGTCAGTCAGCAAGTTCCCTAGTTAACCGGCCACGGCTTGGCTGTGTATTCTTCCGCGTGGATGGTGGGAGATTGTCCACGTGAAAGTACCAGAAGGAAGAAGAGAGACAACACACTGATTAAAATGTACCTGAATTGGGGGAGCCTGGCTGGCTCAGTCAGTTAAGTGTCCGGCTTCACCTCAGGTCATGATCTCATGGTTTGTGGGTTTGAGCCCCGCATCAGGCTCTGTGCTGACAGCTCAGATCCCGGAGCCTGCTTCTGATTCTGTGTCTCCCTCTCTCTCTGCCCCTCCCCCTACTCCTTTCTCTCTCTCTCTCTCTTTGTCAAAAATAAACATTAAAAAAAATTACCTAAATAGGATGATCAGACTCCTAATTAGTAGGAAACAGACTGAATTCTGGCCTTTAAGGGGAAAATCAAAGGAGGGAAATGACCAGGTTTGCAGCTGACCTCACGCATGGGCTGGGGGAGGGGTGGGGCAGGAGTTGGGGGGTGCAGGAGGGGCCAGGGCGGGGAGGGGTAGGCAGTGCCAGGGAGGACCCGGGGCTCTGCTCTCTGGACAGATGGAAACAGCATGGGACTGAGCAGCACTGACATCCGGTGTGGGGATCCTGAGTCATCCCCGGGCTCTGCTTGAGGCACAATTCTCGTATCAGCTCAAGTCTGCTGAGTGCTCAAGACGGACCAGGCACTTCATATACATTTTCTCCTTTATCCTCAAAACATCCAGTTATTTAAAGTTTATTTACTTATTTTGAGAGAGAGAGAGAGAGCAAGCCAGCATGGGGGAGGAGCAGAGAGAGGGAGGAGGGAGAGAATCCCAAGCAGGTTCCGTGCTGTCAGCACAGAGCCCCACTTGGGGCTTGAACTCAAACAGTGAGATCATGACCTGAGCAGATACCAAGGGTTGACGCTTACCCAGCCGAGCCCCCAGGTGCCCCCACCTCAAAACATTCAAAGCAGGAAACTGGGTAGAGCAGCCAGGAGATTTGTTGACCTAAGACTTGAGGAAGAGAACCCAGCCCAGGGCCCCTGGGAACCGCCAGCAGGTCCCTGCCTACAACCGCACGTGCAGTCTGGCCCCGGAGGGGAGACTGACGGCAGAGACAAGGCCGCGGAGGCCCGCTGGGTCCCGGACGAGCCTTCGGCTGGGCTTCTGAGGTGGTGGTTGGGGAGCCTGTGGGGGAGGCACCACCACCTCATTCTCTTAGACGTAAAACGCTGTGCAGGTTCACCTGGACGCCCTTGTCAATGACACCTGACCTCCTGTGCGTGCGGTGGGGGAGGCGGGGACAAGCGGCCGCGCTGTCAGGAACTGTCCCGGTGACGACACCAAACTCTCCACGGTGGCCGGCAAATAGCAGGTCAGTAGCCGCACCAGCGTAACATTTCGTACCAACAGGAGCCCTGCTGTGGACTCGCTGGGTCACACTGGCGGCCGCAGACCGTCACGGCAACGGCACGGCCACGGGCCTCCCTCTCACTGTTTGCCGAGAAACCTTCCGCTTGGTTCTGTGGGCGCCGCGTGTCTCGTGTAAGCGGTAACTTACGGGCTTCTCATCAGACGTTACCAGCAAGCGCCCTCTGGACGAGCGTGTCCGTGGGTGCGGATCTTCCAGATCCTCACAGAACCAGAACCAGTGGTGGCACCGGCTGCTGGGAGCATCTTCCAATGCCGTAGATCCCAGACCAGCTCCGAACAGGATTTGATATTATGTAGGAATGCATCAGAAAGCCTGTATTCCTGAAGTAAAAACAATTTGATTCTTTCAGCGAAATGAGTGGCTTATCGATGTGGATAAAAATGCAGAGGCAGATGGTGCCAACATGTGGCGTGAAAACCTGAACATGTTGGCGGCTCATCGGTTACGCTTTTGACTCTTGGTTTTGGCTCAAGTCATAAGTTTGACTCAAGGTCATGGTTTGGCTCAAGGTCGTGAGTTTGAGCCCCGTGGCAGGCTCCGAGCTGACAACGTGGAAACTGCTTGGGATTCTCTCTCTCTTCCTCTCTCTGCCCCTCCCAACTCGTGCTCTCTCTCTCTCTCTCTCACTCTCTCCAAATAAATAAACTTAAAAAAATGGAAAATGTTAATCATGTATATATTTTAGCACAAGGATAATCAAGTTCTGCTAAAGGCTCCTGGTTTATGCAAAGAACATTTATAATAATTAATGAAAAATTAAAAAAAATCATGAGTCAGTTTCATATAATAAGCATTTGAAATATTAAAAACAGGAAAATTTTTATGAAAAGATGTTGATAAAGCAAACGAAAAACCTTTAGAAAGTACTATCGTGATCTTTAATACCACCTACTGTGTGGCTAAAAGGAACCAGGCATTTTAGACATGAAATTTACTAGAACTTGAAAACAGTCACATTGACGGAGGGGGGTCCTTGTGATCTAGATGTCGAGGCAGCTGACTGAAACCAGGCACCTACTGAAATGTAAAAACAGCTTCTGCGAAAACTTACAGACCAAGGCAGCAAAATTTCAACCATTACCGTTATGGGTCATGCTTCATCTCTTCCATTTAAGAATACTGTAATAATGCATTTGAAGTGCGAAACACGGACTTTGAAGATAGTTGAATGGTCTGGTTGAGTCCCTGCGTCCCGAAGGGGTTCCCGGAGCTACATGTGGGTCATTATTATCAGTGCTTGAGCAGAGTCACTTAGGAGATTTCAGTGGGAACTCTTCCTAAGTAAAACACGTCGGGAACCTGTAAGCCATGTCCACGTAATTATAATTACAGTGTAGTTGCAGTTTAATTATAACTGTAGGGAGAAGGTATGTCATATCGACCAAATTTTCATAAAAATTTCCAGATGTTTTAATTTAGATTGTCCAAGATGACATTTGATTATATCTGGATGAAATGATAAAATGTGTAAATCGATCACCTTATATCTTTTCCTAAAAAGCTTTATACCTGTTTTGTGCATCAAGGCCAGAGCAGAGAGGACTAAGCACCGTGTGTGATGAAATCAGAAGAACGTGTGAACCTTGATGGGTAACCGGATGGTGCAGTGTCCCGTCTAAACAGCGAGCAGTGGGGGAGGTTAGACGCGGGAGGGACTGGCTTCCATAAACACGACTCTGCAGCAGAGGTGCGGCGCCGGCCCGAGCGTCCCCGGAGAGTCGAGCCGCTGCTGCGGCAGGACGGAGAGCGCCGCACGAGTCCTCTTGCAGGCGGGTCCCCCCCGGAGCCCCTTCCCTGCTCGGGAGTCTTCCCGTAGCACTTGGCTCCTTTACACACACATTTTCTTTCCTGCCCCGCTCAGTGTTTCTCTTCTTCCCTCTCCACTGTGAGCCCCTCCGGGCAGAGAGCGCGGGCATTGCTGTGGCTGACAGCATGGACGAGGCATCCGTGCGCCTGAGCGGTACCTCGCACCTGGCGGATGGTCGTAACTACGTCTTGAGTCAATGAATATATAAAATAAACAAATGAGTCTTTGAAGGGAAAGCGGAAGACAATATTCAAGGGAAGAAATGAGATATGAGATTTGCAGTGAAATACGAAGGAGCTATTCCGAGCGGAAATGGGACCCACTTGTCTAATAAATTATGTGAAAAGGCACTTGGGGTTTAATTTGAAAACCTAAGAAAATAAAATGAATGTTAATGTTTTTACGTTTTTGGGATTCTGAAACTAGGGGAAGGACGTGGGAGGCTCTCTAGATAGAGGAACGCGGCCAGCTAACTGAACACGACAACGCGATCGTCAGGGTTCGTGATGTCGTTGAATGGTAGAGACACGGGGCACGCAGAGCGTCGGACGGCATCAGGAGGGCTGGAGAGTTGGCATGTCGTTGGGGCCGGAGTGGCAGGTGCTGGCACGGCTTCTGCGCCACGAACAACATCAGTGACGTCAGAGAACTTCGGGATGGAGAGGAGCCACCGATGATGACGTCACTGATAAGGACGTTGTTGGAAGCAGTGTGGGGCCCCGTGTCAAATCCGGGCCCAGACTGCGGCGTCTTCTGGGAACCCCCGGGCCAACCAGAAGTCAGGCCACCATCTTTAGATGTCTGTCAATAATTTGGAAATTATTAGAAGGACTGATGAACTGTCTGTGCTAGAATTCATACATCTGGGTAAATGGTTACGTATAAACACATGTTTGTGGAATCATCACACAGTTTAGAGAACGAGGGGGATCTATTTTATGATTTATCACTCATCCATCCATCTCTTCCTTGAAGATGCCCGTCCCCTCACGTAAACAGTCCACGCCAGCGAGGACCGCCAGGACAATAGCAGGGCCCACAGCGGGCACCGGAAGTACGAGGCGGGAGGAGGGCCTGGGGCTGAGCCCCCGACGCAGGCGGCTCCGCCTGACTCCCAGCAAAGCAGGACGTGCCGCCCCCCTCTCGGGCGTGGGAAGAATGACATCGACACTGGTGTTTGCGGGAGAGCGAGCGGTGTGTTCACGTGGTCGGAACAGCCTGGACAGCGGCCGGTGGAGGCTGAGGGGGCAGCGGGAAAGCTCACGTAGAGGGACTTGCGGGCCTTAGCCTGGGGACTGTCAGGGAGACCCTCCCCTGGAGAAGTGGGCCCGGGTCCCCAGGAAGGATGAAGTTTAGTCAGCGACACGTAGACTCAGGCCAGTCCGTTCCGGAGCGGGCGGCCCCTCCCCACGCCGGCGAGCTGGCCCCCCAGAGCCGGCAGGCGGCACGGGAGGAATGGGAGACGCCGATCACCTTGAAGAGTCGGATTTGGGGGCGGGGTCTTCAGGCGGCATCCAGAGTCACTTGTCTTGTTCTGACCAGCTCCACCTCTGGGTGACTGGACACAGGAAATAGCAGATGGGCGAGGATGCAGAGAAAGAGGGACCCTCTTGCGTTGTTGGTGGGAATGCACACTGGTGCAGCCGCTCTGGGAGACAGCGTGCAGGGTCCTCACTAGAACTCCCCTACGACCCAGCAACTGCACTACTAGGTATTTACCCAGGGGATACTGGTGTGCTGGTTTTAAGGTGCACGTGCACCCCAATGTTTATAGCAGTGCTATCGACAACAGCCAAAGTATCGAAAGAGCCGAAATGTCCATTGACTGATGAATGGATAAAGTAGACGTGGTATCTGTACACGATGGAATATTGGTCATAAAAAATGAATGAAATCCTGCCATTTGCAGTGACGTGGGTGGAACTAGAGGGTATTATGCTGAGTGAAATCAGTCAGGGAAATACAAGTATATGACTTCACTCATGTGGAATTTAGGAAACACAACAGATGAACACAGGGAAAGGGAAGGAAAAGTAAGATGAATACAGATACAGAGAGGCGGACAAGCTGTAAGAGACTCTCAAATACAGAGAACAGACTGAGGGTGGTGAGGGAGGTGGGTGGGGGATGGGCACTGAGGTGGGCGCTTGCTGGGATGAGCACTGGGTGTGTATGTAAGAGATGAATCACTGGGTTCTACTCTGGAAACCAATCCTACACTGGATGTGAGCTAACTAGAATTTAAATGAATTATTGTTATTTTTAAGCCCTCCACGTGGCCCTGCACCCATCTCTGCCGGGCGGCGGACGCCTGGCCATGGGCCTTAGGATTCTTGACACACGACGCTCACCCCCTGCTCTGGTGAGAAATGAAGCCGGCCGACTGGCCCCATCTGAAGGGATGGGAACCGGGCGGGGTTCTGGAAGGCGGGCCACTCTGCCCCTGGCCGAGCAGCACGTCCTCTCGGAGCCGAATTTGCCCCCAGCCCCTGCCCCGCGCAGGCACTGCTGTCCCTGTGAAAAGACCAGTAGAATCTCCCGATCCCATTTGGCTCGGTTTCCTTGCTCAGACTGCTCGTCTTAATTGAGGCCGGCGTGTATTTTCAGACCTCGTCTGGGTCCCGGCGCTTCTGCGGTGGTTTGGAGCCTGGAGGGACAGCCCGGGGCACAGGACTTTCTCCGAGAGACTGAGTGTGTGATGCATTCAGACATCCGGGGCCAGTGGGTTGCTTTGAAGACAGCGACATTCGAGATCATACGGAATTTGAAATCAGTTGGGATGGAGCGAAAACCCAGCCGGTTCTGCAGACTGAAACGTGTCGTATTAGAAGTCTGTCAGTGACCCGCTCCCGGCTCCGCTGCCTGAAGCTGGGTGAGAAGAGAGCAGGCAAACCTTCCAAGACAAGCACCCAGGTGACGCGAGCTCTCTGCTAACCGGCCTCCAAAACGGCGTCCGCTTGCCAGTCCCACAGTGGCGGCTGGCACCCGGCCAGCCCTGGCAGCCCACGAGGGGCTGGGTGACTTCCCACCTTCCGGGCAGACGTGGCTAGCCTCCTGCGGCTCCTGTTCCCGAGGAACCGAAGGCTGCCGGGGAGATCACACCTGCCCGAGGTCGCACGGCCCGGGGGGAGCGACGTGGGAACACAGCCCCGCCCCGTGTGACTCCCAGGCCCGGGGCCTGTTTCACACCAGCGCGCTCCCGCCTTATGAAAGCCACGCAAGTGCTTCTTCCTATAAGACAGAAAACAGAAACCGGGTCTGTGAATCCAGGAAGCAGAGGTGCCCTGGGGCGCTGGGGGGTGGGGGGGGGGCTGGGGGCAACCCGCCTCTCTTCCTCTGCGGCCCCCCGGGGACCCTCGGGTTTCCAGAAGGGCAGCCCGAGCCCTGCTGTTGTCACAGGCTGATGACTATGGGTGGCCGGGGAAGCGTGGCTCTCAAACGCGGCCCGGTGAGGCCGGCGCATCTGCGATCCCAGAGCAGGTGGAGGCCCGCGGACCCCGGGGTCCTCTGACGGCTCCGTCCCGCAAGCGTGCCACGCCTACTGGCGAGGGGCGTGGTCCGCGTCCCGTTTCCGGTCGCAACAGCCCGCCGCTCTCCAGAAGCAGTTGTGCCCAGTATTCAAGGCTGCAAAACCGGAATCTGATTTTTATAAAACGACTTACTTCATTAAAAGTCCGTGGCGTAGGGCGTCATGAACTTTAGTTCCATTTAGTGTACTTTCTACGTGGGCTTCCGTTTCTGCATCTGTCAACCAGGAAGAAGCAGCAAGGCCTGCTCTGGGGACAAAATGAGTTGCTTCAGGGGAGCCAGGGAGGCTCAGGTGGTCGAGTGTCCAACTCTGGGTATCAGCTCAGGTCATGATCTCACGGTCTGTGAGTTCGAGCCCCATGTCAGGCTCTGTGCTGACCGTGCTGAGCCTGGAGCCTGCTTCGGATTCCCTGTCTCCCTCTCTCTCAGCTCCTCCCCTGCTCGCAATGTCTCTCTCAAAATAAATAAATAAACATTAAAAAAAAATGGTTGCTTCAGCTGAAGGTTTTTGAACAGTGCCCAGCACATAGGAGGTGATTTTATTAGGGCAGAGTGTCTGGTGCTGCAGAATCCGGGAGCCGGACATCTTGGTTCTCACCGCGTCTGCGCGGCCACGGGGCACCAACAGTGCGTCCTCTGGGTTCGTGTTCCCCTCACCTGGAGGACTGGCAAACCCAGTGGCCAGGGGAAAGCGGTGGTCATTCAGTGCTCCGTACAGACCGTGCACATACCCACGGCCACGGCCTGCCTGTGGCCACCTCGAGGGGTCAGCAAGGCCAGTGCTCCGGGTTCTAGAAAGAGAAGAGAAGACCACGGGTATCAGTGCGCAGCACTAACTGCGATCAGAGCACTTGATACACTAGCTGCCACCACGCAGCAGGGCCCACCGCGACCCAGCGTGCTCCTAGACCCTGCAGATGATCAGATGCGCAGTGCGATGAACAGGGTGCTCTAAGCGGTGTCTTTAGTTTAAAATCCGGATGGAAATCTAGATCCCTCTCTGTTCCTTTCATCCTGGTTTTTGGTCTGCAGCTACGTTCTGTCCTAGCGCCTTCACGGAGGCTTAAAGCAGACAGAGCCCAACAAGGAGGAAGGAGCGGTGGGCGTGGCTTTGTGGAACTCCGGTTTAAGAAGGTGTTTAACGGCGGTATTTGAAAACCCTGCGAATCACCTGTGGATCGAAGCTGTTCTCCTCGCTCCGCTCCAGATGGAAACGCACAGACCCCGCCACGCCCGGTGCTGGCGCTCTGCTGCCAGGGGCTTGCGTGCTGACGCGCGGGGTTACGCTGGCGCGACACAGGCGGAGACGTGTCACCGTTCTGGTCACACGAGAGACGTGGGGCTTGAACCCACAAGCTATGAGATCATGACCTGAGCCAAAGTCACATGCTTAACTGACTGAGCCACCCAAGCGCCCCCAAATAAACCATTTTTTAAAAATAATAAAAAAAAGAAGACAATGCTAAGAAAAAAGCAGAAATGCATATCAAGGGGAGAGGGGAAGAAGGAACTATTTGCTTTCATTCACACGAACACAGAGAGCCAGGTGCACACCTGAGGCAAAGGCTTGTTCTAAGGGGCGAGGGGCACCGGGTGGAGGGCGAGGGGCACCGGGTGGAGGGCGAGAGGCACCGGGTCGAGGGTGAGGGGGCGGCAGACGCCACCATGCATCATATCTTTAAACGTCACTGGAGTGTTTGAACACCGTAAGGTGTCACCCAGCTGCACAGGAAGGGGAAGATGGGCAGGGGCTCCCGATCTGGGTCAGCCCCTCTGGCCCGTCTGTGCCCGGGGTGCCTTGAAGCTGTTCGGACGCCAGCTCAGCCCTGACACTGCCTCAGGTCTGGGTGCTGTGCCCGCATCCCCGCCGCGCGCCATCTACTCATTTATTAAAGCATTTATTTCGCTCAGCCTTGGTAATGAACATGCCCGCCCCCCCCCCCGCCCCCCCGCCGCATGATACATCTCTCGAGGGGCGGGGCTGCGTGCTCCTCATCGCCGCGCGCTGCACGGGGTGGGGACTGAACCAGCGCTTGCGGATGAATGGGAGACCCGGGGAAACCTGCTTGGTGACGAGGCTCTCCCTGGGACGGAAGGGGTGCCAGGTCTGTGGGAGCAAGTGCCAGGCCCCCGTTGACCGTGGAAGGGAAAGCCCCAGACCTCCCCCAGACACATGCTGCCCGACCTCGGGGACCAGCTGAGTCCCACCGCGGGGGACAGCGATTCCGTTGTGCGACGTGGAGGCAAAGGCCCTTCCT